>LPNX010104885.1:262445-416126 GCA_001517045.1 Pseudotsuga menziesii | reverse complement strand
ATGAGTTACTTAGGAGTTTGAAATTTAACCATAAACAACCATAGATGACAAGATAAAAAATGAGTGCACGAAAGCACAATGCTGAGACACAATATATATATATATAGAAAGAAAATAGCAAGTGCCTTAAAATGGAGTCATAAAATAATCAATGTACTTGCATGTGCTTGGAGTGAATGTTTTGCGATTGCCTCTTGGTATGTTTTAATTTAATGTGAAAAATGAGTTGATTAAAATTAGGCGAGGGGGGGACTCCAGATATACCCGAGAGTACTTGGAGTATGTCCAAAACTAAACCTTCATGACTACCCGGAAGGAATATGTGGGTTGAATGGAGTCTCTGATGCTGTTGTTCATAATGCACCCAAAGGTGTAATAGAGATCGACGCCTCGAGGTCACTTTTCAGGAGTTCCCGCTTCCTTTGGGTATTTTGCCACCGCTTACGGTTTGATTGAGGCGTTGGACTTTCGCTTGATGGTGGTTGATTGGGGAAGGTGAAGACTAATTAAACTAGTCACTCACGTTGTTTTTGATGCAGCTTGACTGATTGGACGAACCGCAGCCAAGTACAGAGCATACACACTGCAGTCTTGTCAATTTTAGTGAGTTTTAAAGGATGTGTTTTCTTAGAAAGAAAAACCCTCCAGGAACCTCTTTCGGTCCAAGTGGACCTCAATCGGGGAATCAAGGATGGGGTTGATTTTAGAACAATTAATTATAGAAATTAATGATAAGCAGCAAGCAGAAACAAATCACAAGTTTTCTAATTATTCCTACTACGCATCTCTTTCCCCTTGCGGGTCAATCGGGAAGTTGTGGGGTAAGTATTCAAGTTACTTTGATACTGAAATGTGGAATATATGATAAATTAATCAAAGCATTCTATTATGCATGAATGAAACTAATCTAAAGAGAACATAAATAAGACAATGCGAAAAATAACAAAAAATGCGTGAATCCCCCCAGGGGGGATGGGGAATGGGCTCGAGAGAGCCTATTCGGAGAAATTTTTTATTATATGTTGTTACAATATCAGTAAAATGATATGAATCCTCTTGGTTCTTATATAGGATGAAACCAATATTTCACAACTTTCCCAAAATTTAAAATTTACAGTCAAAGGGGAGCCCCCTGGGGGGTTTTGAATGATCCCAAAGCGACTTTCGAACAACACCTTCTCTTCTTTCTGTTATGCCTGCTAAAATACAGTGAGCATGTTAGAATGAAATATGCCCAAAAGCACTTTGAAAGTACCTTTGGGTTGGCCTACTTTAAACCAAACAAAACTGAGTTAAAACTAGCTAAAACAGTGAAAAAGAAACCAAGGAAAGCAAGCTTTCCTTGGGGTCTTGGCTTGCTGTTTGGGAATCCAATGAGATATGCACTGATTTATGGATTTAGTCTTTTTAAAACAGAAACAGAAATCTAACACATGCAACCTATGGATTTTCTTTGAATTGCCATGCAAAACAGACGATTTCCCTGAACTAGATCTAGAATGCTTAATGAGACCTTTTAGAAATGAGATCTAGATTATGAGCTTTGAAATAATAGATATATGTAAGTTTTTAATTTAATATGATAGATCTAAATGATAACAAATCTTGTAACCAAAGTAACTAGGTAAGATTTGGATTTTTATAATGAGGAAGAGAGAGAAAGAGTGCTGGAAGCCTTGAAGATCAACCGTGGAGCTTTTCAGTGGAATGTCGAGGGACTATACCTTTGAGAAAGTTTTGGAGAAAGTGAGGAATCAAGCTATATCAGCACCCTCTCCAAGCTAGGAACCTGCAACTGAATCCAAAGACTTGCCAAAATGCTTGTGAGGTCCGATTAATACATAAACATAGATTTTAGAATATCATGCATATAAACTTATAAAACATGTTGAATCTAGATCTCTAAACATGCATCAAAAGGAAAGAGATGGCCAATAAAATTATTAACAAACTCCTTTCCCTATTAAGATCATAATACAATTATTATCAATCTTTCGCAATGAATCCACAAACAATCAGCAAATTATGAACATAGATACAGGTTACCTCAGTGAAACATGGCAATGCTCATCCACACACACAATAACATGACACCGTATTGCCTCCAAAGCTTCTCTTTATTTCAAATGAACAATAACAACAGTAAAATAGCAACAACACCTGAATCCCAGTTCTAACTAGCTTGGAAGAGGTAATCTATGCTTTATTTATAGCAAAACAGGAGATCTAGCCCCAGGGGGCGCAAATCCCAAGAAGAGAGAGACTGCAGCTGCATGTGGAATGAATCTGAGCCTGATCCGAGTCTATCTGAGTCTAATTTGAGTCTCACCGAGTGCAACTGTCAATCAGAGATTTGATCTGACTGACACCTCAACCTGCTGACTGAAGCAACCACCAAAACTCATCTAGATGAGCCCACACATGTGGAGGAGAGAGGGAGGGTGCAATTCCCAAGATTGCATGGATTAATGTATCCTCTGTTCAGTCCAGATCAGCTCCTTCAGTCAAGGAATTGTCAGAGCCAATCAATCCCAAGCTGATGAGACTGATTTCAATCAAATTGGAGCAAATCCCAATGATTTAGGATTTGGGGTTTTCTCCATTATTTAATTCATTCATTAATTAAATAATCAATATTTGATTTTTAGGGATTTTTTACCTGAGTGATGGAAAAATCACTCAAAACTTAGAAAAAGTGGGTCTATAGGTTTACATGGTGCTCTGAGCTTGAAAATGAGCACCCCCATGACTGAAACTGATTTCCAAGCCCACTTTTATTACAAAACCAAATTTTCCAATTAGACTATTAAAAAATAGCCTAAGTTTTGTGGAAAAAATAAAATTTTAAAAAAGTTTAAAAATTAAAAAAAACAAAAACCTAGGGGGACTTAGACATGTTCATATGACTCCACCATTATGCCTAGCATGTTTATACATTGACACATAGACTCTAATAACCTCAATAGGCCTTAATGCCAAGCCGGCCACCCCAACTTTGGAGGTATTGAGTGAAAAACTCAGAAATTATCAGTCGTTTATTCAACAACCAATAATAACCAAGGGAAAAAACACCCTGGGCTGATCAGATTGACAAATAAAGTCTAAGAGGCTGAGTCTTTTATAGACACTACCATACTAGAAAATTTTATTACAACTCCCCCACGGGGTATGAACATGTGATATAGTACAACAAGCACTTCCCAGAAGCAATTCAGAAGGTCTTCTAAAGTTCAAACAAATCATCTTTGTCCAGTTCACCAGGCTCACTTGATAAAAAGCCACTAAGTACAACTTAGGTGGTAACAGGGCAAACATTCGAATGCATGGAGGAGAAGAGATCTCTTGTGGCTACCATGTGTCTAGAAGCCCCCAAATCAATGATGAAAGATGAGGAATTAGAGGTACCTAATACCAAAGCATGATATTTCTCCTTGCCATCTGAACTGGAGGTGCCATCCTTCTTCCTTGCGCTGTCTGGTATAGGGATGTTGTTCTTCTCCAGAAGCCACACCATTTGGTCAATGGTTTTCTTCATGCATGAGCTTTCTAGATTCCATCCCCTGTGGCAATAAGTGCATTTGGTCTTCTCATTTCCCTTCTTGTCCTTCTCCTTGGGAGGATTCGAACCCCCATCACTGGATTTGGGTTTTTCTAGTTTCTTCTTCTCTGGTAGCTTTGAATTCTTTGCCTTGGGATTTCCCTTGTAGGCATTCGAAACTCCCATGTCCAAGGATTGATCCTTAGCCTTTATGATGCCCATTCGGACTAGATTGTCTTGCTCCTGAGTCAAGGACTCCATGAAGCTAGCCAGACTTAGCATTTGCCAATTTCAAAGTGTTAACTTGCCATAATGGAATGTGCTGACAAAGACTAAGAATTCTGGGCCCAACTTCGAAAGGATGGACATAATCAAATGGTCCTCTTTCTTCTCAATCCCACATTTCTTTAGCTGAAACACACGTGACTTAAAATTGGTGAAGAAGTCCTGGATAATGTCAAAGTGTGCTGGGATAAGGATGATGAGCTTGTTCTCAAGATGGTGTCCTCTTAGTTCATCAGTTTTCCCAAAAAGTGTCTCTAGTTTTTCCTAGAATTCATTGGGGGTTGTTAAAATTTATATGTGGAACAAAATATCTCTTGAGATACTGAGACATAACAATCCATATGCTTCATCCAATCTGTTGAAGTACTTGTCTTTCTCTACAACAGAGTTTGGCTCCACCTCTGTGCCCATGGTAACTCTGTAGAGACCCTTGGATCTCAATTGAATAATCATCTCTGCCTTCCAATCGAAGAATTTGAAAGGTGTTAGAAAGATGTGTGTAGCTTCCATTTCTTCTTGCACTAATGGTGATGAAATTGCCTAATGTCCTGCAAAAACAACTAAATTTTATCTAGAATTAGAATTTCTCTAAAAATGCAGCTCAAAACGCTCTGGATTGATGTGCAACTCACTAAAATCCACTCATCTATGATACCATGTGATAATTTTGAACCACAATAGGATCTAGGACCCTTATAAAAACTCACAATTCGAATTTGATGGGAAACCAACAAAAAACCATTAAATGAGAAGCAAATTACACATGCAATGTGAACAAAAACAGGTTATATTTTGACTGTATAACATAAAAACATGTTAGTAACAATTTTATATTACATAAGAAGTGTTTCATGAGGCTTAGGAAGCCCAATGTGACTATACAAATGAAATTGGCCCAAATTGGCCTCAACCCCCCCTAAGTGGGCCAATCACGCTCCAAATCAGCCCAAATGGCCATTAATTGCTATGTGAACGTGGCTGAGGTGAGATGGGGTCATCGTTACTCCTTGGCATGCGTGGGTGTGGAAAAATAGGTGGTTTAGAGGCTCTAGGTGGCATTAAATGCACCAAATCAGCTAAAAATGGACATATTCCACCTCTAGCACTCCTAGTCAACCAAACTGTCCACATTCAATGAATGGGAGTGCACCAAAAATGACGAGGGCGCACATGTGGATGGTTGACTAAGCTGGAGCGCTCATGTGGGTGTGAATGCACCAATTTAGCTCGTTATTGGTCCAAGTAAGCACCCTAAGTCCAAAACCATAGTGTATTAATGCAAAATAAAATAAAATTAACTAAGGAGTTAAACTAAGATACTAAGGGGTTGGATTAGTGTTCTAACAACTACAAAGAGTCTCCCCATAAAGACACTACCTGTCTTGGTGAGGAGACAGTTAAACATTGCAAATCAAAATAGGATTCATCGATAGAGAGACCTCTCTTGGGAGCGCTTATGCTAAAAATGGAACCCATTTGGATGCGACTTGAAATAAAGGAATGAGCCTCACTTGTGTGAGACTGCTGGGAATAAATGGCAATGAGACTGTGGCCAAAAAAAAGTGGGAGCATTCAATCCCTTTTAATGTCTACCCACCTTTGAATGTCATTACAAGAGAGTTTCTCTACCATGCGTTAGAAATGAGGATGGGCATGGGAAGAGTCCTCCCCCTATCCATGGGAGAAGGCCTAACAAATCCAAAAGATAACCTTGAGCCCCATGGGGACTTCAGACTTCATAGTTCAAATTATTTCTCGAGATGGTGAGACTTTCCTTATGGACCTTCCTTTTGATGTAGTTTATGGAATTCAACATCAATTGGGGAGATAAACATCTATTTCTATTACTCCTTGATCGATACGTGATGCTTGACTAGCCTTTCGATCCAATTTCTCATTGTTTTCACACCTAATGTGCAAAAAATACACCTTATTAGGGAGAAGGAGGTGCATGATACGCTTATGAATTCCACTCCACATCAAGGGGCCTTCCTTGAAAGGATTTCTCATTTTTTGGATCATAACTATGGAATATCCAAAGACAAGGAGGTTTGGAAGTTCAAAAGTGATTGTAATCTCCATTGCTTTCAACAATGCTAGCCATTATGCTTGGTTGTTGGATTCCCCCCCCAATCCCCAGGCATATGAATTCACAAATTTTTCATCGGGATCCAAGAGGACCCCTCCAACTCCTGCCACCACTGAGCCAATGTGAATCTCGATATCTACTTACAATTTCAATTTCTAGATGAACTGAAAATTAGGCATGGCAAAATCTTGATATTTATTATTTATTTGAAATATTTTTATTTTTATAAGATTGCACATTCAGTCATGCCCCATTTTTATATTACAAATATATATTTCCTTAAGCTATGATATTTATCCACGATGTCTTCGTGATATTTAATATTTACTTGAAAGAAAATTTTCAAGATTACACATTTAGTCATTCGGTCATGTCTCTCATTTGAGTGCTAAATATTCTTCTAATTATTCTTAGAAACAACAAAATTAGGTTGTATTAGTCAAAGAATCAAATCAATCAAAACTAAATACAAGGGTTAGTTGGTATCATTAAACATATGGTCTTATTAATAAGGATCACCATGTTAAAAAGGGTTGTACAAGTAAGGATTGCTCGACACTCTTGTTGAAGGATGTGCCTGAAGAAGGAAGCTCAAATGGGATAGTTGTTGTTGTTATTAAAGAGTCGTAATGCTACAAATGCAAAACGGTTATTATGTGATCAATGCAGTGTGCCATGGCTAGCAGGATTGGATTGTTATGACTTGGAGAAACTGTAGCCTCCAAAGAAGCAAAAATATGATTTGACAATATTTAATCTCACCAAAGAGAAAGTTGCAAATGGAAACAATGTGAAAAATTATTTAAAAAATGTATGGATGTTGTCACATGATTTGAAGGTCAGTAATATGGTAAAATGCTTTCTTATTTAAGAAATGTAATTTCCTTCAAACAAGGATGTTGTGCCTTATATTTTGATATTATAATTGTTTTAAATTGAAAAACATTCAATATAAATTTGCATACAAGATAAAGTATACAAAGTAAATTTACAACATACAATAAATCAAATACATAAGAAAGGATTGTCATATATTTTATGAAACTAAAATTTACAACATACAACATTCAATAGAAGAAAGGATTTGAATGACGATAGAAGGAACGACAACAAATTGTGTAGAGATGTCGCAAAATAGAGACGAGATTACTCACCGTGATCCTAATCATCACCAATCTTATTGTATATCATGATGAAACCCATGAAAATGCTGACAGTTCCAAAGACCAAAAGCACCATGAAAAAATAAATTTATTTAATGGAAGGGCTATTGTGTACAACATAAGATCCCATTGAATCGTGATCTATATAAACCATGAATTATGACTCGAACGCTCACGACTTTAAATTTTATGTCACCTTGTAGGTGTATTGTTGCATGCACCTTTAAATTGTTGTTGTTATGCAGTGATACATCGTATTTAAGTTTGGAATTTCACATCTCATTCAAGGAAACTTTTAGGAGCGAAATTTAGGTCATGGGCTATTTTTCCTTGTTTTTTTTTCGAAATGATATTTTCCAATTTGCCTTTTTTAAAGCCTCGTTTCACCCAATTTTGATGGGGTAATTTTTGTTTTCTCTAAAAATAGCCAAATTATTATATAAACCATGTAAAATATTTAAAAATTGAAATATTTTAATAAAAAAATTGACAAATATTTTATAGTTGACATTTTAAGAATTTGTAAGAATCACCAATTTTATACACTTTTAAATAAGTATGGATCCTTAAAATTTTCTCTGATTCCCATCTTCCCATAAGATAGAAATTTAAAGATGATCTTGTGTTTTTCATGCCCATGCAAATTCACAAGTGTTAAATTCTTTTCTAAATTTTAGCCATACAATTTTGTCCCAGTGTCGTGTATATGCTCACTCTCATAGCCTTTGATCTTATTACCTTGGCATGCTCTTTCTTCAAAAATACATTATTGGAAACACTCAAGATGAAGATAGTGGGGAGAATGATATAGAAGTTTTAGATAAAAATGACTAACTGATAGTGATTGTGAGAAACATGAGAGAGAGGTTTCACATAAAAATGGGAAAATGAGATTGATCGTGATTATGAAAAACCTTCATTGCTCAGCCCACTTCTATGGATATTATATCAGTTAATTAAAATATCCTTCATTACACTCAGTGTGTTGAGTTTATCACACCTTTTTTTTGCATAGTAGATATATGAACTGGGTTTGAGGAATATTTTTATCAATTAAAAGAAAATATCTTACGAGAAGAAGCCTTACTGGATAACATAAATTGAGAATTTGATTGAGTGTACGATGTGAATTATTTTAGGACGGGAATCCGTTTCCTCCTACCATTGGGGCATTGGGATTACAATCCTTAGATTTCCACTTTGAAGTGAGGAAATGGTCCACACTATGTACCCTCTAGAACTTAAGATTATTTGAGATGGGTTTTTTTTGCAACCCAAGGCTTGTGCTCTAGCAGAGGGAATCATAGATCATACAAATACTGTAATTGAAAAAACCTTAGTATATATCTATGTTAACCTATGTTTTTAATTACTTAATATAACATGTTTTAAAATAGATATATTGCATCATAAAACCATCCCAAATGTCAAAGTTTTATTAAAAAGAACAATACAAACAATGAGATTTAAAGCTCTAGATAAATGCAAAAAATTAGGTTATTTAAATCTACACATTACTATCCAACGAGCGAAGCCAATATATATACTATATACGGAGGCTGGAATATGGTTCATACAGATACCTTCCTTAAGAAACTAAGGTTGGGAACTTCAAGTATAGATACTTTATCCCAAATATTGGTATAGATACCTTCCCACCACTTTTTGAATAACTATTTGGAAAATATCAATCACTTCACTTGCTCTAAATAATGAAAGAGAGATTGGAATCAAATACCTTCCACTTTTTTTTATTTGTAAGGGTATGGTTTTAACAATACCTTACTCATTGCCTTACTTTTGGCATTATGTTTGAAAACCTTCTTTGTTATGCTTTCCTCACCTACTCCTCACTTCCCTATATTCTTATCCAAGAGTTGAAGACATCCTCTTGAGCATTTTAATCATATTAGACTAAAAGTTGGAAAGGATTGATTCATCTGTTGCAAAGTATAATTAGGTAAATAAAATCAGCTGGTTCAGGGTAAAGGAGGTTAATTTTCTTTGCTTACACTATCATTGAAAATAAAAATATTAACTATCCTTAGATTCTCGGTTTAATAAGTAATTATAAAGTACATTGAATCATAACACAAGTAATATTATTAAATCCGAATATAATTTCCCATGAATTTATTGATCTTGTATCTAAGTTTGTTACCTAAGCAATGAATACAATGAATTGGTTGTCACACACTTCAAGTAGACTTACTTAGTTAATAGAATTAAGTCTAGAGTGGAAACACTAAATGAAAAACCCATACCCCCTCCCACATTAGTTACTAACATACCACACCTATAAATTTTTTTTATAACAAGTTATTTAAATAACTGAACATCAAATTGACGATTTAATAATTTTTAATAATTTGTATGCATGTCACATTTAATGCGCCAAAATTTTAACCAAGTGTCAAATATGTATTCATATTCATACATAATTTTTTTTCTCATAAAACATCAAATTACATAGCCCCAAGGGTTAGCTCAATTGGTAAGATGTGCGTACACTCTCTTGGTTTGGGGAGAGGTCATGGGTTCGAGCCTTGAGTCCTCTGGGGTTAGGCCTTTTGCTAGGATGGCTGACAGTTTACCACCTCTACCATCCACGAATGTGGAGAAGTATTACGGGATTTCCTGTGGATCTTTCCATCTGAAAATAAAAAACATCAAATTACAAATTACAAACCTGGTTGCACTTTTAATTTGTTATTGTTTTGTAGCGATACCTCGACTTTAGGTGTAATGTTGAATGCACCTCAATTGCACATACTAAATGCAAATCAATTTCAGAGCATGTAGGTGCGGGGTATCATGCATCACTCTCATTGCATCATAACCATCATATGCGATGGTTGCTAGGCATCCATGTCAGGGCGTTAGAGCGAGTAGGTACAAGGGTTGTCGGAAAAATGAAAAGGAAAATCACCACATTAAGACAATGCACCATAAAACTTAGCAAAATACGATCGCATAAGATGAAAAACTATACCATAAAAACAAGTGAATTATGTTGTACAATTGCCATCAAAAACCATACCATAAAAACAAGTGAATTATGAAAAACTATACCATGAAGATTTACTACAAATAATATTAGGTTGATGCTATTTCTTTTATTGTGTTTTATGTTCTATATGAATTGGTTTATTAATGGTGGACATCCGTGGTTCATGAGTGGAGGATTTTTACTAGCTTACAATAGGAGTGACTTAATTAGTAAATAAATTCATTTTTGAAGTTATTTATTTAATAAATGTATTATGAACTTTGTTATTTTGATCATAAATCTAAAATCCAAATCATTCAAATTTATAAAAAATAAAATAAAATAAAATATAATAAAATATAAAATATAAAAAACTTGATACAAAACTTTATTATCAATAGGCTAGAGTGAGAGTTTAGAAAAATAATGTTAAAGTTGATATATCCTTGGACTATGGGGATGTATTGAAAGAAGTTGCAGCTATCAATGTAAAACCCTTGTTTTACAACCATGATTTTAGAAAATATCTTTGATTTAATCTTGATAGAGGATAATGACAAATTGGACAAAGAAATCAAAGAAAAAGAAATTATAAATGCTATATGGGATCCAACTCTTTACAAAAAAAATACTTATGCATGAATAGTTCTCCATACATTTCTATTGAGCATGTTGGTGTATTATAAGGGCTGATTTGAAGTGTAGACTATTGTATGTTAAAAAAACACAAGATAGGAGGGAACACAAATTCCTAATTTTTTCTCTTATTCCAAAAGATATAATCCCTTCCTCATGCTTGAGATTTCATCCTATATCCTTGTGTAACCGCTCCTACAATATCCTAACAAAAATAGTGGCAAATATGTCAAAACGATTCTTCCTTGAATCACATCTGATTTATGCTGAAACATCATATTATCAACAATATAATTATGACTAAGAATCCATACATTATGGAAAATAGAATAAGGAGAAAGGGATCATTATTAAAATTGACATGATAATTGCCTTTCACTAGGTAAGGCACACTTTCCTCTTTGCTATTTTGAACAAAAATGGTTTTAATGATAATTTTTCCAAGTGGATTCAAGCATGCATCAATTGTCACTATATCACTCCTCTAGTCAATGGTAGGTCCACATAATTTTTCAAAAGAAACAGAGGGTTGAGAAAAGGATGCCCACACTCCCCCTTATTGCGCCGAGAGGCGCTCTACAGCCCAGTATGGGGGAGAGCTTGTAATGTTACGTAACGTTGTAACGTTACGTAACGTTGTAACGTTACGTAACGTTGTAATGTTACGTAATGTTACATAGATGTCGGCTATAAAAAACAAAACTTTTAATTATCTTCCAAAATAAATGTCGGCCACAAAAACAATCTAATATGGGTGAGATGTTGTAATGTTCCTACCTAACAAAATAATAAAAAATAAATAAAAAATTTAATTATCTGCCATAAAAAAATGTCTCTGAGAAAAACAACACAATATAGGGGAGATGTTGTAATGTTTCTACTTAACAAAATAATAAAAAATAATAAAAATAAAAAATTGAATTATCCGCAAAAAAAATGTTGGTCATGCACATGGTTTTAAAACCATGTGCAAGGCCTCTTAAAAACCCATGGTTTTATTGTACATGGTTTAGGAGGGCCTTACAAATGGTTTTAAAGCCATGTGCAAGGCCTCCTAAACAACCCATGGTTTTGTTGTACATGGTTTATGAGGTAGTTGCAAATGGTTTTAATACCATGTGCAAGGCCTCCTAAATAACCCATGATTTTAGGAGGGCCTTGCACATGGTTTTAAAACTATGTATGGGGGAGATGTTTTAATGTTTTTTTCTAACAAAATAAAAAAGATTACATGCAGCCATAAATAGTATTAAATATTAATAATAAAAATATTATTTGTGAACCTTAAATAAAAAAATGTGCATTTTGGTCTGAATCACATTAAAGCTGATAGTTGAGTGCAATACTTAAGAAGAGGTCTACACCTCCAAAGATTTGATCCCTCTCGGCGCTTGATAGAGCCTAGGATTTGGATCTTTATACATAATCATAGCAAAGGCATTGAGCAAGAAGTTAAAAGAAAAAAGAGTTTGTGATATTCTCCATTGGCTAAACTTTATCAAAAGTGTTAAAAGTAAAAATCTGTCACAGTTTGTTGAAGATACCCTTCCCTTGGGAGGAACATCAATAGTAATTTTGAAGCACTTAAAAAATGTCCTTAATCACTTCCTTAATGCATTGAGTAGAAAAACAAATAACAAAATTTTTTAAATCTATGGATGGAACATTAGTATTTCTCTTCCTTCGCTCTATTTCAAGGATTTTGCAATTCCCTTACAATTGCAGACATATTTCAAATACCTTGGGATGTCAATGATTCTCAATAATCCCACTTCAACCAACTAGAATGACATCATTAGCAAATTCAAGACTAAATTTTAACAATAGGTCTCCCAAAGGTTAAACCTAGAGGATAGGATATTTCTCATTAAATCATTGTTTTCAACACTACCATTATACCAATCTTTGACCATGCTTGCCCCTATTGGCATCATGCAACATATTGGAGAGAAATTAGAAAATTTATATAGCATAGAGGAAAATCAAATCATAAAAAATTCCATCTTGTGAATTGGCATATTGTTGGATCTCCAAAAGAGAGGGGGGTCTTGGCATAAAGGATGCCTTGTTATAAATATAGCCGTGGGTGATAAACTATTGTGGAGACTACTTACAAGGAAACTTGACCTATAGTAATATATTTTAATTAAAAAAATTTTTTCATGCAAGTCATAAGTGATGCTTGGATTTCTCAATTGACTACAAAAATAGACCATCGGAGTAGAATTTTTTTTGTTAAGCAATGCCCCTAATCCAATCACAATTAACTTGGATTTTGTGCAATGTTAAATTTATGAAGTTATGGATTTGTAATGTCTCATTACTGATAAAAAGGGAATTAACTAATGACCGATGCCACACGGGATAAAAGCACAACATTAACAGTGATAATAAGTCATTAATAGATAAAGAGGACGACTTAAGAAATATCAAGTGCCATGCATGACATGAGAGGCCTATTGGAAAATGCACACAACATGTGTTATTAAATTTAAATGCATGCATTATGCACTGGTCAAAAAGAATAAAAGGAAAAAAATCGAATTCTCAGGGTATCTATTATTATTATTCATTGTTGATATTTGGTTTGGAGAGCTTGGAGAGCAGCTTAGGGTTGAGGGTGAGTTCCTTAGCCAACGATTGAGTTTTGTGGATAAATCTATCCTTGGAATATAAATCTATCCTCCCTAGCCAATTCCAAGGATAGATAATTTAGATATATAAGTGTACTTCAAGACTACATCATATTTATCAGTCTTTGCAGGGATTTGAGGGCATCCAAGCAGCTAGAGAATTTGTGAGGGAAAATCATCTCGCATACTGAGGGGGCATTCCATAGTACTTACTGTAGGTGCATTGATGGATCAATTAGAGAGACATATTATCAGGCTATTACTGAATACATCTCATTCACTTAACTCTATGAGGTGCATTGTAGATATATTTCATATAGGGTGCTTTACTTATCATCTTTTGGAGGGAGTATCTTCTCTTATCCATCACATAGGGAATATTCTCTTGGACAAATATCATTGAAGGCACATTCATTTGATTACTATAGGCTCTATCGTTCATACTATTCACTGGACAAATTATCGTTGATCCTATTGCTGCTTATTGGGATCCATACTAGCAATATTGGAGTTGTATCATCATTATTTCATCTAGAAGAGTGCATGAGCTTGCATGGGTGACTTTATCCAAGGGGATACTACAACCTTGGTGACCTAGAGTTGGTGCATGGTCTGCATATCCATTTATGAGCTTGGCCTACTCCCATATATCTCATTGGTATGTTTATGATTTGATTTTGATCATATTTACATTGTAGATCTTAATTATATTATTTCTCGGGGACATGCAATAGAATGCAACATTATTATTATTCATGCAAATTGATTATTGGCCAAATAGTCCATCAAACACTTGAATAAAGATCAACTATCTTTGTATATCAATATACAACAATTTGGTATATTACAGTGGTATCAGAGCATGTTCCTCACCAGCTGTGGCGGATTGGTATGAACATGCAATTATAAAGAATGTTAAATAAACAATGCATGTGAGTGCATGGTAGTGCATGTTGATGCATGGTAGTGCATGTCAGTGCTTGAGAGTACATTATAGTGCATGCCATTTTTGGTGCCATGCATGTCAGTGATTTTCGTGAAGTGCATGTTAGAGCATAGGTTCTTGCCGTCATGTGAGAACATGAAGAAAATGAGAAGGATCTTGGTCGAAAATTTGTAAAGGTTAGAAGCACTTCAACGCTTTCCATGATATCGGGAATATATAGCTTTGGTTGATGAGGTATGTGCAACATTGTCCTTTCAAAACTATTACACCATCAATTTTAGGAGGCAACCCAAGGATTTGGATGCGAATCTAATTAAAAGCATAGTTGGGGGAATGGAGAAATATGAGCATGAATAACAGGTTGATGGTGAGCTTGATATGGAGTTGATAGTACATGATTAAGATATGCATGAGGAAGTAGCATTATATCCATCCTGTGAGTCTATCCACACCAACACATCTGATGGTTAGATTATGGATATGCCATGTGGTGAGTTGGAATTGGTACACTCTTCATCATCTACAACAAAAGTCTATACATTTATGATAAGCGAGATAGATGAGGAGGAAAATAGTATTTGTGATGCAATGAAGGAGTCTCATTTAGATTTACCAGTACAAGAGGAGAGATATGACTTGGATATGGTTGACTCTATACATGTTGGGAAGTATGGAGGTTACTAGTCACTTCTTTGGAGGGGCCATCAAGGGTTTTGGTTGTATTTGTAGATGTGTTGATGAGAGACATACTCTAGGGACTGGTTGATAGTGACATGGAAACACCCCTTTTTTTCCAGGATGTGTATAGTACATATGTCTAGGATCCTAGTTTAGATGACACTAGTAGAGTGAGTGCCTAAGAGGATACCACATCCCATACAATATACAAGACAACTATGACAAATGAGGGAATGAGTGGGACTCAGGGTTTAAGGGGAGATCCATCGGTGATGATTATGCACGAGGAACACTTAGAGTGGCATGTAACCGAGGAAAGATCTCATACAGAGGTTTTGGATCAGAAATGGGATCACGAGTAGCCCTTGTTGGACAAAGGTTTATCCATGGAGGAGGTAGTTGAGCATGTTCCTTGTGGACCAACCAACATGGAAGTAAATTATTACAAATATTTGGTACACATATATATGGCGGATATGGAGACACATTGGGTTATAGGTTCAGTTGAAATCAATGGAGTATTGACTACAGTAGCACATACATGATACCCGATGGCTTAGGAGGATAGAAGAGTATGAAACAGTACATAGGGGTACATAGTAGCACACAGAGAGATCTTGTGGAGTTTTGGAGCATTTCCTCCTAGGATACCACCTGATAGATATCATGAGCATACCCTTGAATTTGGTTTCCCCAATATTTATGAGTGGAAGGGAACACTTCATAGAGTTCCCTCGATGGCCTACCTTTATTAGGGATATCATCTAAAGAGGGCCAGAGAGCATCATGCTCACAGGTCTACTTATAGACCTCATTTTTTGATTTTCGTCATGCTCTTGGGGTTGACCAACACACTAGTTACTTCCCAGTCACACATGTAGTGGAAGAGTTATATATTTCCATTACACAATAAGGCTTGCGAATTTCACCTAAGACAGTTAGATTAGGTACATGGAAATGAGCACAACAACCGAAATAGTGGGTAGTCACACATGGAGATTGGGGTGAGCTTATGTTAGAAAAACAAGATCACAGTGCAATAACAGTAAACAATAAACAAGATGAAAATATTAAAACTCATTACAAGAGAGACACAGATATAACGTGGTTCACCCAAGATGGGCTACGCACACACATAAATTGCCAGCCCTTTATTATTATACCATCCAACAAAATGAAGGGATACAACCTGCAACAAATCTGCTGCACTTCCTCTTCTCTCTCTCATAGTCTCCCTGGCATAATCATAGAGATTGTTTTACAATGCTACAATACAATACACAACCGTATTGCAATGTTGTCCTTTTATAGGGGAAAATATCATAGGTCACCCAACATCATAGGCTCGTAAACTATTGGCCAACAAACATCCCAAAAAATACAACCCCCTTTCTCGTGGGTGCTACCCCTGAACCCCCTCCAGGGGCCCACTGGCACCCGGACCCCCTACCCAAGGGGGATTCCCCCCCCCCCGCACTCGCCTACTGGGATGCGTTTACAGTAAAAATAGGGTACAAACACGACTGAACAATAAAATATCTGAATCTGCAAGATGAGGCTCCACAACCAACAATCTCTCACTTGGAGAATGATCACAACAACTCCACCGCTGTTGCACTTGCTGGACTATGCACTGGACCTTGGACTTGGAAAATTTCTCATCTTCACCTTCATGCTTGAATGCTAATTGAAACCGAGCAGGAACTCAGTTTCTCTCTGGTTACTACCTTTGTCAACATGTCTGCAAGATTTTGGCTAGTATGTATTTTTTCTGACTTTAATAGTTCATCTTCCAGAACTTATCTTATGAAATGGTACTTGAGTTGTATATGTTTAGTCTTCGAATGAAAGGCCGAGTTTTTTGCAATATGAATGAAACTTTGGTTTTCACTATACAACCTGCTATTCTTCTTCTTCTTACCCAATTCCTCCATGAACCTATGCAACCAAATCATCTCTTTCCTAGTCTCTATAGTAGAAACATACTGATTTGCTTCCATTGTTGAAAATGTAACAACCTTCTGCAGTTTTGAAATCCAATTTATTGTTGTTCCACCTACGATAAAAAAAATACACTGTGGTTCTCCTCCTACCTTCTTTATCGCCTGCCATATTTGCATCAATATATCCCTGTAGAACAATGTATGAACCTCCAAAACATAATGCATGAGAAGTGGTACCTCTCAAATACCTAAAAATCCACTGTACTTCCTTCCAATGCTCTTTACATGGATTGTTCATATACGTACTTACAACTCCCACTGCATGTGCAATATATGGTCTTTTGCACACCATGGCATACATTAAGCTGCCAACTATTGATGAATAGGGAACATTGGACATGTATTCTATCTCTTCCTATGTCTTGGGACACATCTCCTTAGTTTGAAATGGCTGGCCAAAGGTGTACTAATTGGTTTTTCATTTTGCATTCTAACCCTCTCCAACACCTTTTCTATATACTCACCTTGAGACAATGTCAATTTGCTATTTTTCTTGTCTCTTGTTATTCTCATACCAAGGATTTTCTTTGCAGCACTCAAATCCTTCATTGCAAATTATTTAGATAGTTTTATTTTGAACACATTTATATCCTGCATGTTAGACCCTGTAACAAGCATGCCATCTACATGCGATGACAAGATAATATATCTTCCATTATCTAGCCTCTTGAAATAAGCAAAGTGGTTAGAATGGAATCTACTATAACCTTGTTCTATCGTAAACTTATCAAATTTTAAATACCATTTCCTTGGAGATTGCTTTAGGACATACAAGCTCTTCTTCAACATGCAAAACAAATTCTCCTTTCCTTTGACCTCATACCCTTGTGGCTGCTGCATATAAATATTTTCCTCCAAATCCCCATGGAGAAAGGTTGTTTTTACATCTAAGTGTTCAAGATGCAAATATTCTACCGCCACTAGACTTAAAATAGTCCTAATTGAAGTCATTTTAAAAACAACCATCTATATCTTTGTTTTTTGAAAACCCATTTACAACAAGTCTAGCCTTGTACCGCTTCTTTCCTCTATCTCCTTCCTTCAACCTGTACACCCATTTATTTTGCATTGCTCTTTTCCTTGCAAGAAAATAAACCAAATCCCAAGTCTGGTTTCTTACCAATGAGCCCATCTCCTCACCCATTCCTTGCTCCCACTTCTTTCTATTTTCCACCGACATTGCCTCTTCATAACATTCTGGTTCACCAAAATCAACCATCAATAAATAATACAGTGAAGGAGAGAATCATTCAGGGGGTCTACTTAATTTGGTAGATCTTCTTACTTTTGCAGGAGTGTGAGGTACTTGTTGTTGTTCTTGAATTTCTAGTACCTTTGGAACTTCATTTTCTTTGATTTCATCAAGTACTATGTACTCTGTGTTTTCCTTTTCCTATTTCTTTCCCTACAACTTACCTTTGTACATAACCTTTTCATTGAACACTACATCTCTACTCCTAATTATTTTGTGATTTTCATAATCCCATAAGCGATATCCAAAATCATCAACCCTGAATGCAATAAAGGTGCATTTCTTGGATTTAGCCTCAAGCTTTGTTCTATTTTCTTTATCAATATGGAAAAATGCTTCACAACCAAAAGTTCTCATAAATGAGTAGTTTACCTTTTTACCTGTCCATGCCTCCTTTGGAATCCCACCATCCAAAGCACTTGAAGGCCCTCTATTTATTAAGTAAACAACAACATCTACAACATCAACCCAAAACCGTGTTAGATTTTTAATGGTTATACAATACCTAAAACATTTATCATCATAAGCATAAGCAAAGGATTACTGAAATAAATACAAGCACAACCACACAAAAGAACACAAAAATTTATCCCCGGAAACCCTCATGGGGGAGAAAACCCAGCAAAACTTCCTCTATATAGAATTCGATCAAGTACATTGTAAAAACCCAATAACAAGAATAGTTGCTCCTATTCCACAATATAATCTTTCTCTCTCTTTCTCTCTCTTGTGCAATGCTTCTATGTAAGGTGTGTATAAATGAGAGAGGCACCTCACCTATTTATATTCATTAGGCGAGTGACTCAACTAACTAACTAGGTCTTCTAGGTTCTCTAATTAGGGTTGACCTACCTAGGAAGACTCACAATACATTTTATATATTACTTTTGTGGGTATTATTGCCCCAAATTACAATGAAGGGTTTACCTCATGACTTTTACATGACCAATTACATTAAGGACATATCTGAAGGAGAATACAACAAAAGTACAATAGAATATCTTCCGAAGTTACAATACTTTAACACTCCCTCTTAACTAGGAAGGTATTCTACATCAACAACAACCATCATCACAACTGTACAACTGACTAGTGAATATCTATATGTCATAGGAAGTTTTCGAACAAATTCATGCATATTCATCATCAATCTCAGTATGAGAACACTGGATCATCTTCTGCAACCTCAGTATGTAGATACTGAATCATCTTGTATGAGTACCGGATCATATTTTGCAACATCAGTATGTGGATACTGAATTATCTTCTATGAGTACTGGATCATCTTCTGCAACATTAGTATGTGGATACTGAATAATCTTTTATGTGTACTTGACCATCTTCTGCAACATCAGTATGTGGATGCTGAATTATCTTCTGAAATATCAATATGTGGATACTGAATCATCTTCTTCCATATTAGTATGTGAATACTAAACCTTCTTCTGTAACATCAGTATGTGAATACTAAATCTTCTTCTACCATATATGTACGCGAATACTGAATCTTCGGCTTCAACATTAGTCTGTGAATATTGAAACATCATCTACAACATCAGTATGTAAATACTGAAACACCATCATTTGCATCATCATTATGTAAATAATGAAACAACAACAACATCATTATCATGTTACTTCTAAATAAACATCATCAATAAATACTATATCATCATCTGCATCATCAACATAGAGATGTTGGAACATGTCATCACATCATCAACATAAAAATGTTGAAACATCATCATCATCATCACAAAGTGTTGTGACTTCAACCACATCAATGTCATCAGCATAGGGTGGTGGGACCACAACCACATCAACATCATCAACACAGGGTGTTGGGACCACAACCACATCATCAACAACAACATACAAATGCTAAAGCAACATCATCATCAATATCAGTATAGAAATATTGAAACTACCTCATCATCATCATTAGAGAAATACTGAAACTGTGTTATCAATATCGGTATAGAAATATTGAACCTGCCATATCATCAGTATGAAAATACTAAGCCTGCCACATCAACATCCGTATAAAAATACTGAACTTGCCACATCAACATCAGTATGAAAATACTGAACTTGCCACATCAACATCAATATGAAAATACTGAACTTGCCACATCAACATCAGTATGAAAATACTGAACTTGCCACATCAACATCTTGTCTGACTTACTAACCATTTTGGGCTGACAAGCCTAGTTAGACAAATTGATCTCCATGGGGACCAAACAAGCCTTGTTTTGCTTACTAACCCTTCTGGGTCAATAAGCCTAGCTAGAAATTCTGAAACCACTTCTTTACCTCTGACCATCTTGGAGAAGCACCTCGGTGAGTTCTCTGGTAGATCCATCTAGGAATTTTGTCTAAATTACTAACCCTTTTGAGTCAACAAGCCTAGTTAGACAGATGGATCTCCCTGGGGACCAACAAGCCTTGCGTGGCTTACTAACCCTTTCAGGCTAAACATGCCTAGCCAGACATACTAATGCCCCTAGGATCAATAGGCATTATCTGACTTACTAACCATTTCGGGTCAACAATCCTAGTCATACTTACCCTACCCTAGGATGAGCTACCACACCACTACAACCTTCTACCATATTCTTCACTCCCTCTTTCGACGGAGGTCCTTTCGGACTACACCAAGATTGTCTTGAAAGTATTCAAAATTTACATGAGACAGAGGCTTAGTCAACACATCTGCCACATGTTCCTCTATAGGAACATACTTGAGCTTGACATGTGCCACATGTTTACTGAGGATACAATACACAATGTATATATGTGTATAGATTCATTGGTTATGATATTTCATGCACGTTCCTGTGATTTCCTAGGAGTATAGGGAAGCACGAGTGATAGAGATATATAGTAAGGATATTATTAGAGTTCATGAGAAACCTGAAGTCGTTAATAGTGATCGGAGCAGACTTCCTTTGTTGGTATTTGATATTAAGTATGCCAACATATTTGTAGACTTCCCCTGGTTGCTTTTGCACTCCACTATTCATAGTGATGGGTTTGGTTCTTATAGGTATTTTCATTGGGATTTCCAGGAGAGCTGGATGTTGACAGGGCATGACAAACAATTGGTGATGATGAGAGTGATGCAATGACCACATGATGGTTTCTTTTTGAGGTTATCCTGGGTTCCAACAGTTGTCATGGAGGCAAGAGTCAACTATCACTTTTAGGAGCCGATCTATATGGAGTAGTGGATTGGTTTCCTTGGTGGAAGAAGTTATGAGGGATGGATACAGTGTTTACTAGCTTGGTTTCTTGTGAGTTCTTAGGATTCTCCTTGTGTTGATACTATGCAGGATAGTGGTGGATGCAGTAGGTACTTCGCAGTTCTTAGATTGATTTGGGATTTCAGAATTAAAGTGAATGGCAATACATTGGTATGAGTGGTTGATAGAGGTGAAAGGACCAATATTTATTATTAAGCATAGTGGATTGAGATCTTATTAGAGCGATTATATGGGGGGTTGACCAGGTTTACACTGTGGTTGATCACTCTACTTACATGAGGCTTCCATGAGATCTCTTGTGATGGTGCCTCGCAGTACAGTGCTTTGAGCAAAGGGCACTACATATCTCTTAGGATGATTTGGTACCCTGGGATCATCCTTGGATTTAGTTGGTTTAGTTTGATTAATTGTGGAGATGCATTGTCATTTCTCGAGGACAAGCAATCTTTGGTGAGAGTGGATTTGTAATGTCTCTTTTTTGATAAACAAGGAATTAACTAATGACTTATGCCACATAGGATAAAAGCACAACAATAACAATGATAATAAGTCATTATTGGATAAATAGGACCACTTAAGCATGATCAAGTGACACGCGTGACATGCGAGGCCTAATGCAAGATGCAAGAGGAATGCATCTTTAAAGTTGCATGCATCATGCACAAGTTAAAAAGAATAAAAGGAAGCAAATCAAATTCTCAAGGTATATATTGTTATTATTCATTGTTGAGATTTTCTTTGGAGAGCTTGGAGAGTAGTTCATGGTTGAGGACGAGTTCCTTATCCAATAATTAAGTTTGGTGGCGAAATCTATCCACCCTAGTCAATTCCAGGGATAGCTCATCTAGATCTATCAATGTACTTCAAGACTACATCATACTCATCATCCTTTATAGGGATTCAAGGGCATCCATGAAGCTGAAGAATTTGTGAGGGTGAATCATCTTGCATACTAAGGGCACATTCCATAGTCCTCACTGTGGGCGCATTGTCAGATCAGTTAGAGAGACACATTATCAAGCTATTATTGGAGACATCTCATTCACCTACTTCTTTGAGGTGCATTGCAGATCTATTTCATAGAGGGCACTTTCCTTATCATCTTCAGGAGGGCACATCTTCTCTTATCCATCATAGATGGCGTATTCTCTTGGCCAAAATTCATTGAAGGAACATTCATCTCATTACTGAAGGCTCTATTGTTCATACTATTCACTGGACAAATTATGGTTGATCCTATTGTTGCTTATTGGGATCCATACTAGCAATTTTGGAGTTGTATCATCATTCTTTCACCTAGAAGAGGGCGTGAGCTTGCATGGGAGACTTGATCCAAGGAGCTACTACAACCTTGGTGACCTAGAGTTGGTACAAGGTCTGCATGTATGCTTTATGAGCTTGGCATACTCCCTTATATCTCATTGGTATGTTCATTGATCATATTTACTTTGTAGATATGAATTATATTGTTTCTCAGGGACATGCAATAGCATGCAACATTATTATTATTCATGCAAAATAACTATTGTCCAAATAGTCCATCAAACAATTTAATAAAGATCAACTATCATTATAAAACCCTATACAACATCAATATACAGCAATTTGGTTTATTACATGAGTGGTAGTGTAATGGGAAATACACTTCTGGAGGCCAAAATCGAGCTTATTATACTCAAAGAATGGATTTGAAGTCAAGGCCTTAATTATTTGTTTGACACATCAAGCTAGGTAGATGTTGGCATACACTAGAAAGGATGGATTTCTCTCTCTCCTCGAGATAATTTATCCCCCCTCATTTCCAATCTTGTTAGAACTGTTGAAGGAATCTTCTCCATTAAACACATTAACTACTAATAATTGTCATGTTTTGGGGGTGGGGGGGGTGGAGGAATAATTACTCAGTTCAAATGGACTAGGAATCTTAGATTCAATCCTTGTCTATTACCCATTAGTCATGCATATGGAAACGAGTGTGGAGTAGTGCCGGGGGGTGGAGGAATAATTACTCAGTTCAAATGGACTAGGAATATTAGATTCAATCCTTGTCTATTCCCCATTAGTCATGCATATGGAGACAAGTGTGGAGTAGTGATGGACATCCAAAGGTTAACACCTTTTGTTCGACAATGATCCATGGAAATCTTCTCACCGTGGAAAACCTTCAAAAGTGTGGCATACAAGGTCCTCCTTGGTATGATTTATGTGCCAAAGGACACAAAGAATCACCATCATTTTTTTTTTAACATAGAGATGGGAGGGAGATGCCAAACCCATGGAGAGACATGTTTATCTTATGACATAGACAATACAAGGGGACTTTCATCTATAAACCCATCCTCAAGAGGGCTTGGCATGCCTTATTGAAGTACATCTATTTGAAGGTTTTACTAGATCACAACAAAGCCATATTTCAACAAGAAATTATCAACCCAAGGATTACAATGATAAAACTAAGAGTTTAATGTTTGAAGATATCAAAATGAGGGGAACAAGATGCATGCAGCCTCATATTCTTGATAATGAAGAAAAAACATGGTTGGACATGTTACTAGGCAGAGGAATTCCTTCTTCAAAAGCAACCTATCCAAAGCCCATACATTAGATCCGGTTCTAACTCCATATTAGAGAAGAAGAGCTCAAAGATTGGCATAAGCAACAACAAAAGGATATCCTCTTTTTTTATGGAGCTAGTAAAGGTAACCCAATGGTGGCAGGTGTGAGGAAGGGGTGGCGTGGGTGTCCTTCTGGATCCCAAAGAAACACAAGAACTGGAAAATGCATGGGGATTGGGAAACTACAATTAATCAAGCAAATGCATATGCCCTTCTCCAAGGCTTGAGAATAATGTTGATTGCATGGGCAGACCCAGGTTTACTATATTCAACCAACAACACCCCTAACTCACTGGCCCTTTCGGCGACAGACCGCAAGGTGGCCTGAAGTCTCACCCGAAGTGAATCTAATGGGTTGGCCAAGGACTCAAGCGTCTTGGACCAGGTTCTGTGGCAGTCCTACTGGTGGCTTGCAGCTCTTCTAGCTGCAAGATCTCCTTCAGTGTCTGAGCGTTGCGCAACCTCTTGCTCGTGCCGCGCAATCCCGTCGTCGCGCAGCTCTTCTACCCTTGCGCGCGTCGCGCGGGTTCTTCTCTCTTCACACGACTTCTTCCTTCTCACAATAGTCCCAATCTCACCGCATCGTTGCGCACCGTGCGACACGAAACTCCTGTTCAACGCTGAGACCTCAACCCATGGGTTCGCGCACCGCAGCTCCTCTGCCTGTGCGGTATCGCCTTCTTGCTATACCCTCCAACCGTGGTGTAGCGCACTTAGCATTGTTCGTGTCGACGCACAAGACCTGATACCCAGACTGTCTTACTGTGATTAATTAACTATCTAAGGCAAGCACCAGTAACCCTTATACGACGTGCCAAGGATTTCAACTTATATATACTTCTGTAGTGCTGTAACTAAACAACTCATTCATACATCAACTGTAAGCAAATTGCATAACATAATCAGATAGATGCAGCAAATAAACACAATATGCAACTCAATCACTGAACACGAGATTTTAACGTGGTTCGCCCCCAGGATGGGAGTTACGTCCACAGAACTGTGTTTTCTCTATTATAGCTTAAGGGAAGGCAAACACAGTTCTGCTGCACCTCAAATGCAGCTCAAGATATTCTCTCTTAGATCTTTCTTCTCTACCTTTATGCTGTCTCTCTTACAACATACTCTTCCCTCTCAGTCGATCCCTGCGGATTGTTACATGCATGCTCTACAAGCCGGCTACTGGTTTTAGTAAGATTGCTACCGCTAGAACCAGAACCAGAGCTTGGATTTTACAACAGTCTACTTATCCTTATTGCATATTTCAATCACAACTGTCTCTCTATCTAACCAACTGGCTAACTGACTGACTAGCTAACCCTTTACAATACAAAATATTTTCTTATATAGGCAGCCCGAAGGTCGTGCCATTACAACACTGTGGGCCTGACCCAACAGTAACCCAAACCCTAATTAGTGACAGTCGGTCCTCTCTGTCCTTGAGGTAGCCGCTTCCCGTCACACCACAGCTCTCTGCAGTCTTACATGCTTCCCAGCACTGATCATGGATACTATGCACCGCTTCACTCTTCTGTCCTTCGCCTTCAATGCTTGAGCCTCGTTGCTCCTTCTTCTTAATGAGGGTCGCTGAGCCCTCCTGTCTTCCGCCACTGCCTTTAATGCAGTGGGTGAGCTCTCCCTTCTCGGCCGCTCAGGTACCGTTGCCTTTCTTTGACTTCCGCATCCCAAAAAGTCACGGTTTTCGGCTCTACTCTCCAGCTGGAAACGTGCTACGGCGTCGTAGCTCCGTCTTATCCTCTTTCCGCCAAAACTTATCTCTCCGCCAAAAATAGTAGCTTCTTCTGTAGCTGCGGGACCCTGCTCCTACAGTCCCCTAACACTTACTTGTGGCTCGTCCTCGAGCCACCTGGAACGGGCTTCTCCTGCTGCAGCTTCTCCTGCTGTAGCTTCTCCTTCGCCTCCTGCGAAGTCTTCTGCAACTTCTACCGAAGTCCTTCGACTTCGTTCTTCATTACCTCGACATGTTCTCTTGGAATTTTGGTAACTTAGTTCGCTGGGCTCTCTTATCCTTTCTGCCCGTAGTCACGGTTTCGCTCTCTTCACTCTTTCTTCTTTATGAGCGCTCTAGTGTTTAAGAAGTGTTCCACAGATATCCTTTCCTTTTTATCTGGGTTAGAACTTTTATCACAAGGAAAATCTGTATCTTCCAGCCTTCTCAAACATTTCCTTCCATCTAGAGCCTCGTGGATGGAGAAGAAGCAACCCATGAACTCTGCTCCGAGAACAAGCCTTTGTCCTCATTCTGGAAGTCTCCCCTCCACTGGGTTTGCAGTCTTCTTCCACTTCTCTTCTCTTCGAAGTGGTCCAGATCCACATGCTGCCTCTGACCCTCAGGTTTCTGTTTCAGTACCTTCGCAATCTTTCATGCTTTTCTTAGCTGATCAGATAGGTCAGCGATTTTCTCCCATTGCTTTCTTTTTCTCATTTTTACCTTCCTCCTAGCGGGAGATTTCTTCTCATCACTCTTCGGCTCTGCTTTCTTATCTTCAGTGATCAGCTCAGCGTTCTTCTTCTCCTTAGCAGAGACTTTAGTGACAACTTCTACTTCTGGCACTTGACTCTTCATCCTTAGCGACTGTCTAACTTGTGCTGTCTCTAATTTCACAACCTTGGGTGGTGTCGTCATGGTGAACGCACGGCCAGTATGTTCTTTTTAAACTTTACTTCTATAGGTTCGGCCTCAGTCAGAACCCACTTGGTTCAATACTCTGGGCGTGCAGTGGCTTCGAACTCTGGGAGTCACTGTACTCTGCAACTTAATTGGCTCTGCACAGGGGACACTTAGCATTGCCTTGCATAGCTCTCGAGATTTGGCAACTGTACCCTTCCTACTTGAAGGATGTCTGCTTTTATGTCGAAGGCATACTACTGGACGCAACGGTCCTCCTGGGTCAACCCCGTTGGTCATCATAATTACTTGGACGAGACCCTACCCGTCATTCTGATCTGTCATAATTGCTGAGATCTGATCACGTGTCCCTCAAAGCGTGCATATCCAGGCACCGGTGTCGTCGGGGATTTACAAAATCTGGAAAAATTTATTATACTGCTGCCAAATCTACGGTAGGGGATACCGGTCATTTCTTCATTAACTACTTGTCAGATAGTGACTTGACTAGCCCACTGTCGGTTGCAAACTGAGTATGTGGTAGGGGGAAACATCTTACTGCTGCGATGCAACTCCGCATCACCTGCGCGAACAAACAGTGTTAATTTTTTTTTTTAATTTCTACCGGTGTAGACTCATTCCCGGTGCGATGCCTCCTTTCAACTACATTGGGCATCTGCACCGTTGCGGCTGGTTTAAGCTAGGGCTGAGAGGCGAGGTGGCTATCACTATAGAGTTTCAGCCTACTGCCATTGATCCATGTGGGAAAAAGCTCCCCGTTCAGCTGGCTGAGCTGAACGGCACCTCCCTCTGTGAATTGCTGTATCTGATATGGCCCTAGCCAATGTGTCTTAAACTTCCCTGGAAACTTGATGAATTTGCTGTCATAAAGGAGCACCAGGTCTCTGGTCTGGAAAGTCTTATTCTTAATGTGTCTGTCATGCCAAGCTTTTTCTCGGGCCTTCTGCACTCTCTGATGGAATCCGACAATGAACCTGTCTTCTTCTAAGGCAAGCAGCTGTGCTAGCCTTGCTTCGACTATGTCTGTATCAGTCATCTCGGTAATCTGAGCGATTCTTAAGCTGGGAAGAATATACTCCATAGGCATAACAGCCTCTTGTCCATATACCAAGCTGAAAGGTGTGTGTCCCGTAAGTTTCTTGCATGTGGTTCTGTATGCGCATAAGACAGCGTTAACTCTGAGGTCCCAATCATTCCTCTGGCTATTGCAGATATTAATGAGAGCATTTTCTAAAATCTTATTGAAGGCCTCCACTGTACCATTAGCCTGCGGGTGGTAGGGAGTGCTCTTATGGTGCTGGATCTAGAATTCTTCTGTTAATGCCTCAATAGTACTGTTCAAGAAATGTGTGCCTTGATCACTCATCAAAATTACTGGGCATCCAAACCTGCTGATGATGTTTTCAAAAAGGAACTGTGCAGCTGTAGCAGCATCACAATTTCTTACTGCTTTGGCCTCTGCCCATCTGGTGAGGTACTTTGTTCCAGTGATAATATATCTCGCACCAGTGCGCTTCCCTGGTGGGTTGATTGGACCCACAAAATCTATAGCCCATTTGTCAAATGCGCGCAACGTGACCTGCGGTCGCAGCGGCATTTCATCGCGTCGCGAGGGTTTTCCTACCCTTTGGCAGATATCGCAGTATCTGCAAAAGTCCTTAGTGTCTTTGTGCAATGTAGGCCACCATAATCCTGCCTCCAGGATTTTCTGCGCGGTCGGTTTTCAAGCGAAATGACCTCCTGCGGTTTCTGAATGTGCCTCTCTGATAATAACGTCTTTTTCATGTGGCATTACACATTTGCGTAGAACTTCATCTGGGCCTAACTTATATAGGCATCCTGTAATGAGGGTGAAGTCTGCTGCCTTAACAACCAACTGTTTCCTTTGCTGCTTGGTAAATTCGTCAGGTGCTACTCCTGTGGTGAGGAATTGAATAATGTCAGCATAGTACTCATCTGCAATCTATATGGAAAACAACGGCGCATCTGGCAGATTGTCTTCTAAGTTACTGGGCTCTTCTCCTAAGTCTAACCGTGACAGATGATCCGGTCCTGCATTCAGTCTTCCTGGTTTCACAATGATTTCAAAATCATACTCCTGGAAGAGGAGTAACCATTTGCAGATTCTCCCCCCTAACACTGGTTTATTAACTAGGTACTTCAATGCGGAATGGTCACTAAACATTTTAAACGAGGTGCCCAATAGATAGTGCCTGAAATTCTGCAGCGCATATACCATAGCTAAGCCCTCCCTTTCTGTTGTGGTGTAGTTCTTTTCCGCTGTTGATAGCTTTCTGCTGGAATATGTGATGGGATGGTCAAGATCGCCTTCTCCTGGCTGGGTCAAGACGACTCCTAATGCGATGCCAGACGCATCCACATGTACATGAAATGGCTTAGTCCAATCCGAAAATACTAGGATGGGTGCTATAACCATCTTCTCCTTAAGTATGTTGAGACTCTGCTGGCATTCCTCATTCCATAGGAATTTTACATCCTTCTTGAGCAATTTCTCCATTGGTGCTGTAATCTTTGCGTAACCCTTGATGAACTTTCTATAATACCCGGTATGACCAAGTACTGTCCTCAGTTGCTTGACTGAGTTAGGTGCTGGAAGGTTTACAATGATAGCGATCTTGGCGGGGTCTACCATCAAACCTTGTCTGCAAACAATATGGCCCAACAAAATACCAAATGGTGCACAAAATATACATTTCTTCAAGTTTAGAGAAATCTGGTACTGCCTACATTTCTCTAACATCAGTCTTAGATCACCTATGTGCTTATCGATTAACCCAAATACAGTCTAATCATCAAAATATACTTCCAAGAATTTATGAATGTATTCTTTAAATACAGCAACTACTACTCTAGAAAATATAGCTGGTGCATTCTTAAGACCAAAGGGAATTACCATATACTGGAATGAGCCCCATTCTGTTGCAAAGGTGGTCTTAGATCGATCTTCTGGATGTATTCTGATCTGGTGGTAGCTTGAAAAGCCATCAGTGAAGGAGTAAACCTCCTGTCCTCCCACGTTGTCTAATACTTCATCAGTGAACGGCGTTGGAAATGGATCATGAAGTGATGCATCGTTGAGTTTTCGCAGATCAACACAGATCCTGATGTCCCCTTTTGTTTTCTTCTCTTACACTACCATAGGGCTAACCCATTCGCTTTCCTCTACTGGCTCAATGATGCCTGCTGCTAGCATTTTATCAATTTCGTCCTTTAATTTTTCTTTGTAGCGCGGATTCAATCTATATGGGCGCTGCTTAACTGGTCTAGCATCCTCCTTTAATGGTATCCTCATGACTCCCAGGTCTCCAACTATTCCCTTCATCTCTGTGAACTTGGTGGGAAATAGGTCCTGATAGTCATGTAGCAGATCTGAAATCTGTCCGACTGTTTCATCATTCCAGTAGTCTCCAATAGAGGAAAACTTAGGTTCTGCGTCTGTGCCAATATTGATCTTTTTAATGTTGATGGGTTCGGTGATCGCTGGAATCTCTAACTGTGGTCCCTCCACATCGCGAGTCCCTTCTAATTCCGGAATGTTGGTGTGGCGAGGATCCTCATCCGCCTCCTCTGATTCTGATGCAAAATTATAGCATTCCAATGCCTCTTCTAGCTGGATAGTCCACTCAGGTTGTACTGGTACTGAGATGGTGCGATCCTCAAAAATATTTGTCTTGATTATGTCTAGGGCCTGAGCAACACTTGGATGTTCTGACTCAAACGCAAAGGTGAGTAGGAAGCTGTCTGTCATAAGTGACCATGTGGTTGTTCCCTTGCGCAGCTCAGTCTCTGTATACCAGTTCCTTGGAACTGTGTCCAATGTGTGAATGAATCTGTGAACCCATTCATCCTCTGGAATGTCCGACCAGTTCTGTTCACATGTCTGAATGTGTACCCTGGGGTCAGTTTCTCCTGTGTACTTCTGCTGAACATACTCTTTGTCGTCAGAAAATCTGATCGCAATCAATCTTTTTATATTATCCCATGATGCGATATTCTCTTTATGCGCATACCACCATCTTGCAGGTGTGGCTCGAACTGCAAGGTAGCTGCGATCCTCTGCTCATGAGGGATTTGTTGCTCAAACTGTTCAAAAAAATCCTGGATATCCGTCAGACCATGATATGATGGAGTCTCAGCGATCTCGGTGCCAATCCATCGTAGTGATTTACTGATAAACGCACATCTACGCTCTGAGACTTCATAAAGTTTGTTTTGCCAGTTTTCTAGACCAACATCGGAATCCGATGCGCATGAGCTGTCGCATCGCCAACTAATGTTCCCTTCTGCGGTTGGATTGATGTAATCATTCTGGTTTGCAGTCATCTAGTAGAGACTATCGATGTTATGTGCCTCTTCCTCTGCTCGGATAGGTTCAATATATCTAGGACCTTGGTAAGTATCCAGCGGTGCGATGACCCGGATCTGCGCATCCTCAAAGGTCATTTGTCTTTTCTTTAGGTCAATGACAGCTTTGCTGCCAATCGCCCAATCAATACTTAATAGTGCTGGATATGGTCGACTGTCACCAATGATTTCTATAACCTCGAAGTCCACAAAAGTACAAACTCCGTCAATATCAACTGGCACCTGCGGTAGTCGACCCAATGGTGATACTCGCTGCTGATTAGCTAATCTCAGGTGGATAGGCGATAGGGCTAACTGAGGGCTACCCATTTGTTCCCATGTCTGCTTAGTTAGAACATTCACCTCTGATCCTAGATCTAAGACAACATCATCCATTTCAAACTCACCAATCTGCGCTGTGAATTTCATCTCTCTTCCTGTCCTTGTATGTCTTGTAATATTATGGACAGCGCGGTGTGCACTGCCTGAGAGAGAAGGTTGCTGACACTGATCTATTATGCGCTGTAGCTCACCGACAGCTTTGTCATTTCTCAGAAGTTTCAAGCAGCTGTGCAGGAAGGATTGTACACTTCCTGTCGATTTATCCTCGTCGCATCTTCCTGATGTGGTAGCCTGCTGTGCCTACTCAGGGCTATCGCTACAAGATACTTGCTGCGGTACGCTCCTAGATGGCGGTACCTGCAGTCCTGATAGTGTAGGTTCGTCAAAGGAAGCCTTGGCTTCATGAAAGGTCTCTTTATTCTGCTGTAGGTCGAGTGCTGTTGCTTTACTAGGAGCTCTGCGCACCCACCCCTGACTTGTGTTCTTTCCGGTCTCCTGCGATGTGCCACTGGTGGAAGCACCGCTCCGAGTCACAATATTGACTCTTGGTTCTGGTTCTGCCTTCTCAGCAAAGATAAGTTGGATGTTCTGGTGTGCGGCTGGTTTAGGGTCTCTGATCTTAGCTATCAAGATAGGACACTCTTCTATGGTATGATCATAAGATTTGCAGTAGTTACAAGTAGTAGTGGCGTTCTGACAGTCCCTAGCATAGTGTCCTACAATTCCACAATTATAACAAGTGACTGGTCCGCGACCTTGGCCAAGACCTCCTTCTCGGCCAAAGCCTTCTCCACGTGCGAAGCTTCCTCCACGGCCTCGTCCTCTGAATCCTCCTGCACGGCCTCCGTAAGCCTGATCCGGCTGTGGTCCTGTTGCTGGACCCTATGTGTCTGCTTGGACTCTGTACATATCATGTGTTTTTTCTGACATGAGATCATAAGCTCGGCAGTCTTGTTGATCATGCCCGACGGATTTACAGAAGATACAATATAGGTTTTTAGGTGTCTGTACATACTTCTGAAGCAAAGGGCATTGCTGAGGCAGATGTCCTTGTGTTTTACATATTTAACACCATGGCCCTTGTGTTCGTGGTAAGGGGTTAGGAGCCCCTGACGCTAAATATTCTACAAAGACTGGACAGTTGTCTTTACTGTGGCCCTGTGCTCTACACTTTATGCACCATATGTCTTGCATAACCTCTTTCCCTTTTTTAAGTTCGTGTATCTGTAACGTAAGGTTGGCCAACTGGGTCTGTAGAGTTGTCATGCCTGTACTGGTTTCTGCTAAAGGTGAAGCCTCTAGTTTCATTGCCATCTCCAGCGCTTCATCTTGAGTAGTGAGTTTCTGCTGCATTAGTGGCATTCTGATATGGGGGAGCAGTGCTGCAATAAACCATTCCTTATGCTGTTCCGATGCAAACTCAAAACTTACTTGGTCTATAAGAGCTTTGAATTTCTGGTTAAAGTCCCATACTGACTCTGATGGTAGCTGCTTAATATCCTTAAGCTCTGTAATGCACTGAGACTCATACTTAGGTTTCTTAAACTCTTTAATCATGGCGTTCTTCACCTGGGCAAGCGTCTTGGGTAATGTAGTATACTTTATGTACCATGTCAAGGCTCTGTCTCTGAGTGTGGTGACCAACTGTACAAGTTTAAGGTTATCGTCGTTGATTATTTTAACGGTCCACATAGCTTCGCATAGGAACCAATGCTGTTTCGGGTCTTCTGCTCCTGTACCCTTAAAAATAGGTAGCTTCATGTCGTCTCCCATTCTATTTCTCTGTGGTGGGTTCTGACTAACTGGGGTACTACCACTCAGCGGTGTAGGTGAAGGTGCTGTAGCGGGAGTAGGTACTGACTGTGAGGTACTAGATGGAGTACCTACGGGGTTATTCTGAGTCCCTGTCTGTTTCTGTGGAGTATAGGGGTGGTAAGGGATACCCCCCTCTGGTTCTTCTGTGGTGCTAGGGCTCTGTTGTCTAATACTGTCTGAACTGTCTTCGAATACAGGAGAGCTAAAATCTACTTTATACTTCTTTCCACTACGTGTTCGTCCAATGTCATCAAAATCACTTTCAAACTCTTGTGACATTACTATCTTTACTTATTCATCTGAGACTAGATCCATTGTTCCTTTTTCATATAGCAGCATCTTAAGGGACAAGTTTAGAGATCTTAGGTACTTACCATGATATCCTCTGAAGAAGTATCGTTCAGTTGCGCTGAAGCTCTTTCTCTGGTCAACTGCAAATTCTGTAACAAATCCTTCTAGCACACTTGTCAGCCAGAAGTCCACTGCTCTCGTAATCGGACTGTCGAGGTTCTGCACGGTCTGAATCAGCTCCGGTGTCCAGACAATGTTTCTTTTCTTCTTGAATGTATTCCTATCTGTCAACTTGGATAACCAGTCGAAAAGCTCGTTTCCGTAGGTTGCAAAAAATATAACGTGTATGTCTGAAGTGATATGCTTTACTAACCAGGCCTCTGTGCTCAGTTTAGGGCTTCGGTTTTCTTTCTTGGCAAACTCCCTTAAGTCTGAATCCAGCCACTGGTGAAACTCTTCTCTAGTAGGATGCCAACAGAACATTAACTCCCAGTCGTTCAAACCGGCAACGGAACCATTTGTTGATTGCATGGGCAGACCTGGGTTTACTATATTCAACCAACAACACCCCTAACTCACTGGCCCTTTCGGCGACAGACCGCAAGGTGGCCTGAAGTCTCACCCGAAGTGAATCTAATGGGTTGGCCAAGGATTCAAGCGTCTTGGACCAGGTTCTGTGGCAGTCCTACTGGTGGCTTGCAGCTCTTCTAGCTGCAAGATCTCCTTCGGTGTCTGAGCGTCGCGCAACCTCTTGCTCGCGCCGCACAATCCCGTCGTCGCGCAGCTCTTCTAGCCGCAGCGTCTCTACCCTTGCGCGCGTCACGCGGGTTCTTCTTTCTTCGCACGACTTCTTCCTTCTCACAATAGTCCCAATCTCACCGCATCGCTGCGCACTGTGCGACACGAAACTCCTGTTCAACGCTAAGACCTCAACCCACGGGTTCGCACACCGCAGCTCCTTTGCCTATGCGGTATCGCCTTCTTGCGATACCCTCCAACCGTGGTGTAGCGCACTTAGCGTTGTTCGTGTCGACGTGCAAGACCTGATACCCAGACTGTCTTACTGTGATTAATTAACTATCTAAGGCAAGCACTCGTAACCATTATACGACGTGCCAAGGATTTCAACTTATATATACTTCTGCAGTGCTATAACTAAACAACTCATTCATACATCAACTGTAAGCAAATTGCATAACATAATCAGATAGATGCAGCAAATAAACACAATATGCAACTCAATCACTGAACACGGGATTTTAACGTGGTTCGCCCCCAGGATGGGAGTTACGTCCACAGAACTGTGTTTTCTCTATTATAGCTTAAGGGAAGGCAAACACAGTTCTGCTGCGCCTCAAATGCAGCTCAAGATCTTCTCTCTTAGATCTTTCTTCTCTACCTTTATGCTGTCTCTCTTACAACATACTCTTCCCTCTTAGTCGATCCCTGCGGATCGTTACATGCATGCTCTACAAGCCGGCTACTGGTTTTAGTAAGATTGCTACTGCTAGAACCAGAACCAGAGCTCGGTTTTTACAACAATCTACTTATCCTTATTGCCTATTTCAATCACAACTGTCTCTCTATCTAACCAACTAGCTAACTGACTGACTAGCTAACCCTTTACAATACAAGATATTTTCTTATATATGCAGCCTGAAGGTCGTGCCATTACAACACTGTGGGCCTGTCCCAACAGTAACCCAAACCCTAATTAGTGTCAGTCAGTCCTCTCTGTCCTTGAGGTAGCCGCTTCCTGTCACACCACAGCTCTCTGCAGTCTTCCATGCTTCCCGGCACTGATCATGGGTACTATGCACTGCTTCACTCTTCTGTCCTTCGCCTTCAATGCTTGAGCCTCGTTGCTCCTTCTTATTTATGAGGGTCACTGAGCCCTCCTGTCTTCCACCGCTGCCTTCAATGCAGTGGGTGAGCTCTCCCTTCTCGGCCGCTCAGGCACCGTTGCCTTTATTTGACTTCCGCATCCCAAAAAGTCACGGTTTCCGGCTCTGCTCTCCAGCTGGAAACGTGCTACGGCGTCGTAGCTCCGTCTTATCCTCTTTCCGCCAAAACTTATCTCTCCGCCAAAACTAGCAGCTTCTTCTGTAGCTGCGGGACCCTGCTCCAACAAATAATAAACACAAATAGAATCAAGACATTGATTGTGACAGGGGGCTTTGTCATAATTATCAAGCTATTGAATAGTTGTAATTCCACATTGGACAACAAGAACAATCACCCAATATCAAGAATCAAACAAGAAACTTCAGGTTTTGAGGAAATTTCTTTTCTTCACATCTTAATAACCCTCAATCATCAAGCCAATTCTCAATCTAATCAAGCATCTCAATGAAAAGAAGGCGAATTACTAGAAAATGGGATACTTTCCTTCCACCCCATTCCCTAATCTTAATTCAAGTTCCATGGTTAATAAACATCTAACTTGCAAGGAAAAATCAACCTCGAAGAGGACAGATCCTCGAAGGAACTATTATCTAAGGACAAACAAATCTAGGAGGCATACATTTGAACCTACCTCACACATGCATTCATTTATTCACCACGAGCTAAATGTAGAGTACGCAGTTCATTTTTTGATTTGAAGGTGGGATTGTTGGAATGAAGCTTTGTTGTGGTTCACTGGTGTACAAGCATCATGGTTACCCTTCGACGATGTTGTCTCTCTAGATAAGCCCCCTCCTATATATCATTGGAAAGACTCGTTTGTTCTTTGAATTTTATCTCCGGGTATAATATTTGGTTTCACTAATTTGTTTTTTTGGTGTGTACTTTGCTAATTTTCTGTGGATATTTTGGTATAGACATTTGGTTATAGTAGCTTTGAGTCTGGTTGGAATTGAGGGTATGTGTAGAGGTTCTATAATTTGTGTGGTTTAGTTCAAGTTATGTTTGTTGGTTTTCTTCTTCAAGTAGTTACCCTTCGACGATGGTGTCTCTCTACATAAGCCTCCTCCTATATATCATTGGTAAGACTCGTTCATTCTTTGGATTTTATCTCTGGGTATAGTATTTAGTTTCACTAATTTGGTTTTTTGGTGTGTACTTTGGTAATTTTCTGTGGATAGTTTGGGATAGACATTTGGTTATAGTAGCTCCAATTCTGGTTGGAATTCAGGGCATGTGCAGAGGCTCTACAATTTGTGTGGTCTAGCTCAAGTTATGCTTGTTGGCTTTCTTCTTCAAGTAATTAATGAAACAAGTTCTTTTTGTATTTGGGGCAATTTGTTCTGCCTAGGGTTTAGTTGGAATTCAAAGTATGTGTAGAGGTATTGTAATTTGTGTGGTAGTTCCAACTCTATTTGATGGATTTCTCCCTCTAGCAATTTTTGAATCAACGCGTATTAAAATTTAGATAAATTTTTCCTAGTTAGGGTCTAGGAGAGAACTTGTATTTGTAGGTCAAGTGTTTCCTTGTATTGGTCATCTATATGTTGTGGATTGCCTTAGGTGCCATCCCGAATATATTAGGGATATCCACAAAATCCATAGGGCTAAGTGTAGGCATGAGGGACTAATTAATGATAGCAAGATTTCAATTCCTGCTATACCCTTTAAAGTTCATTCAAATGAGCAGCAATGCCTCTCATAAAATACAGTTACAATGAAGAAGGAATGACACGTCGCATTAAAAAAACAGAGGCCCCAGTGAGAATGAATGAATGATTTTAATAATGTCCACGAGGCTGAGCAGCCTAAGGGACCAAAATAATCACATCCCTAACTCCTCTCCATACTCTTTTCCATGTAGGATCTTCTGCTGTAAATTTTGACTGGAAGACTTGCGATCTTGTTGATCTTATTTTCTTCAAAAAGATGGTGCATGTGGTTGGCTTTTAAGTTGTCTACATATTGAATGTGGATATCCTTGTAGTCTGCACATTCCATAACCAATTCCATAACCATGTGCCACTCTGTCTCCACCACACCCTTATTGCGTATATCCTCGTAGTCTGCACATTCCATAACAATGTGCCACTCTGTCTCCACCACACCCTTATTGCAATATATGCAAGTTCTCTCTTCCCAAACTTCTTTAGGTACGGTCCACCTAATCGTCTCACATCTAAGGTGATGTGAACCCCTCCCAATTGAGCAATTCACAACTTTGTTTTTCCTTTGATAACTGCCTCTAAATATATTTTCTTAATAATCTTAATCCTTTTTATGCCCATTATGATTAATCCACATGACACATGTTCTTTTTATTTCTTTCTTAGTATTAAAACATTCATATAACTTGATATTCCACTTGAGAAAACTCCTTACGAAGTAGGAATCAAACACCGGCCCTGGCGCGCTGTGGAAAAATATAACTTGATATTCCACTTGAGAAAACTCCTTACGAAGTAGGAATCAAACACCGGCCCTGGCGCGCTGTGGAAAAATAAAGAAGAAAAGAACCGCTGGCCCCCGTCCCGTCTTTTTCAATGCCACGTTGCCTTTAGAGGCCACATCTACCAGCAGCTTCTGGAAACTTGAAAATGGCACCAAAAAGAGGCTTCCGGAAGCTTGAAAATGGTTCTAGAATTCTGTAATCTCTGCGCACATACATCCATACACTGTATAAAACCAGACCAACCCACCATTTTCTTCAATCTTCTTCATTGGAATGATTGAGGTGCAAGAATTAATTCCTCTGATAAGATAACAATGGCGGTAGAGAAATTAAGGAGCCTGGCGCAGAAATTGAAGGACGCTCCCAGAAAATGGTTAAAAAAGCCATGGGAATTAACCGGTCCGTGTTCGAGTCCCGAATACGTTGATGCGCTTCCCAAAGCAACCGAGTTCCGCGTATTCAGCCCTGCCACACCGCCTACTCAGCCATACATCGTAAATGCGGAACCCGATCGAATATACAACATCGTGTATCACCCCAGGGACACCAGACGAAATTTCCGCGATCGTAGGCGTTACATTCTGAGCAAGGAACAACTCCACGCCCAAACCCTGAAAATGGCTGCCGGACATAGATAAATGCGCCGGATTGGGGTCCTATCTTCAGGAGATGGATATCAGAAGTAGAATGGGTAGGATTCTGTGCATATTTCCCAGATTAAATGTACTTACGATGTATGTATTGATAAGAATTAGGGATTGCGAGGTTATTTCAGAAATCTGTATAATATGTAAATGTTCTTGATTCTCTAATTTCTGCTTAAATGTACTTACGATGTATGTATTGATAAGAATTAGGGATTGCGAGGCGATTTCAGAAATCTGTATTATATGTAAACGTTCTTGATTCTCTAATTTCTGCTTAAATGTACTTACGATATATGTAGTGATAAGAATTAGGGAATGCTAGGCATTTTCAGAAATCTGTATAATACGTAAATGTTCTTGATTCTCTAATTTCTGCTTAAATGTACTTACGATGTATGTATTGATAAGAATTAGGGATTGCGGGGCGATTTCAGAAATCTGTATAATATGTAAATGTTCTTGATTCTCTAATTTCTGCTGTACCTTTTAATTTTAGAGCTGCTTTCTCAAATCTTTGCATTTACCTGTTAGAGATTTGTCTCTAATTTTGTATTATTGGATTTTATGCTAAATTTTATAATCTTGTACCAAACAGCTGCTGATATGTCCAGAAATTGTATGTTTTTTGGTACCATTCATGGAAAAGAATTTTTCCATTGGAATACAAGCAAAGATAGTTAGGTAAAATGGCAGTCTTGATTTGAATATGTAATTTCGACAATGGCTTGAAGGATCGTGCTGGAAACATTGAATCAGTTCAAAACTGAACATGGAATTTGATCAGATATTATGATGTTTAAAATGGATTTTGCTAAACTCTTAATTTCATCAGGAATCTTGAGATGAATAGTTCTGCTACTGCCGTTGATGGATGGCATGCCAGTTATAAACAATTCTGACAATAAGTTGTTTACGCTATCTCGGATCATTTCTTAACTTATTAAGATGTTTTAACTTTTCGCATTTTGCTTTCAAGCTGTAACTGCAAATGTTAGAGTACATTGAATGCTTATGTATCCAAACTTGTTAAAAAAGCACATACAGTACATTGAATACTTATGTATCCGAACTTGTTAAAAATCACATACAGTGCTAATGTTACGCGCGGAGTGATAAACTAATTATCTAATAATTATTTTCTGGATCATTGAGTAGAAAGTTATGGTTTTTTTGACACCAAATCTCATTAACTGCATCTATATATATATATATATAGCACAATCTTAAAAGTAAAACTACCGACTCATTCGGAGCATTTACACAAACGAACCTGTGAAGGAGGGATAAAACATCTCAATGCACGATGTTTGGAATATTTAATTGTAGTGTTGGTTTGGTTCGAGTCTCAAAGAAGCTCTCTCGTTTGTGCGAGTCCATCTTGGATGTGTACCGGATAGCTTTGGAACGAGGTAAGCTCCTCTGTGTTCGGTGGTATGTAACTTTCCCAGTTTTTCGAGATTATTCTATTTTGGGCATTTACATTTTTAGTGAATTTAGTCTGGTTTATTTTCTGGAAATGTGTGGTAGGTTGGGAACTTGTTGTCTTTGAAAACACTTGTGGCTCCTTTTTGAAATTCAATGAGTGATGTGAGGAATTACTTTCTTTAGAGGTACTTGCTGATAATTGTGGGGTTAATTTTAGTTGCTTCATCTTGGCTTTTGGCTTTTGAGTATGGCTTTTGAATGGACTAGTGGAGAACCAAAATTTAGTTTTCTAATAGACTTTTGGAAGATTGTCTCCACACTTAGAGGGATTAAGGGATTAAGACAACCTATAGAGTACCTCAACATTTATATAGAAAAGCAAGAGCCCAAGTAGGAAATAGAGTAAGGTTCAAAGAGAGATAAGGTTGCAAGTGATTCTAAAATGCATTGTAACATTTGCACAAGGTTCCCAACTTATGTTTAGCCATTCAATTGTTTAATAGAGAACAAGGTTGTTGAGGACAAAACAATACAACAAAATGCAAAGGAAATCCTACAACAACAACAAGAAAAAAGAGAATGTGGTTTGGATTGGGAGGATGTCTCTATGGAATACACTCATAGTGGGCATTAATTTGGTCATAATTAGTCTCCTTTTATGGTTTTCTAATGTATTTTCTTACTCAACTAATGTGTACAGCAGTATAGTTAGATTTTAAGGGTAAGGAGTCGGATTTGGTTTTATTTTGTATTTTTTTTAATGAAGAAATGAGTTTGACAGGTCAACTCACCTTTTTTGAAATTTTGAACTCTTTATAATTATTTATTGTTTGGTCCATCCACAACCTTTTATTTATATAAAACTATACTCATTTTTGTATAAAGAAAATATAAATTCTATACTATTTATAACTAAATAAAAAAATAGTTATAAACCAAATATTAAGTTTTCTCCTTAGAAGTTCACTCTTAGTTTATTATATTAAATAAAAACCTACCTTAAAAAAAACCTTAAGCAAAAAGAGCATTAAAAACACTTAAAATTAAAGTTAAAATTATATATAGAGAGAAAGAGAATGGTAAGTAGATAATTTTATAAAGAATGCATCTTCAATTTTTAGATTATAATAAAAAATATAATTAATAAATACAAGGATGATAATGGATTCTAATTCTCTTTAAAACCTTATTTGATTAATAATCTCATACAACATCTTAAAAAAACAAAAGTTTAAATGTTTATCTTATACAACATAGTAAATAAACAAAAACTAAAACATTATTATAAATTATAATTTTGTATATGAAATACTCTATAATTATAAGATTATTTGTACCATGAAAATGTTGTATTTAAGTATAGAACTTTATACTTAACATCTTATTCTAGTACAACATCTTATAGAACAACTACCTTAGGAAAATCCCAATATACATTTAATCATGGTTTAAACATAGCTTAATTTGAAAGGTTGTTAGGGAAAGGGATTGAATAAAATACACTATGAACCAAATAAATGACCTTGTAATGTAAATATTATAAATATGTTTCTTGTGGATTTTCAAGTGTGTAGCTCAAGCTCAAGCCCCAATTAGAGAGTATATAAAGATATACTCAATGGCATGCAAGTGTGCAACTGTAATTCTAGCTAAAGCCACAATATACTCTATGCCATTCAAAAAGACAATAATGAAATATAGTATATACTGGTCCAAAATTACTACAAGGAATATGAGGGGCCTTTATGTCCCCTAAATTTTCAATTACAAAGCCAAATATGATAGCATGAAGAAGTTGGTGAAGAAAACTCGATATCACATAAAAGAGGAACATGGGAAGAGTACCCTAAAAGGGAAAAGTGCAATTATTCTATTTAAAGCACATAAGTTTCTCAATTCATTGTCCTCCCTCATCATTTTGACATCCATTCTTCATGGTTCCTATTTCCATGCTACATTATTAGAAGTTATTGGATCCTAAGTAAACTAGCATGAAGAATTCATACTCATAAGAGGTTATGTGAGTGTAAAATCCATGGAAGAAGCAGAGCTTTCTCATTCCATGGCTGTCTTCCATTGTTTTTAATTTCATTCTTCATAAATCTCATTCCATGTTACATTCTCAGAGGGTATTGGATCCAAGTCTTTAATTACCTCTAACTAGCTTGAAGAATTCATTAGTATTAAAGGTTTTGTAAGTGTAGAAGCCATGGAAGACTCAATGGGGAATTATCCCCTACATGACCATGTCGTTTAATGACTCCCTCTAATAAAAAGAATTTCACTCAAAAATGGAAATCAATGATTATACTCTTCCTATCTACATTGGAGCACAAGTTGGTGTTGATTTTTGAAGGGATTACTCCCTATTAGGGATGGAATTTGATAGGTAAATTGACCTTCACAAAGTGATTTGTCCATCAAATATGGTGACAAATAAAGATTAACCATGATAAATCTTTAGTAGATGTGTAAAATGTTTCATAAAATTGTTCAAACCATTAAATTTAATGGGTGGATTAGATTTGAAATTCCAACAATGCTCCCTATGGTTGGGTAGTGAATCGATCTTACATAGTGAGTTCATTCAACCATTATTAAATGATATCTATTTAACTTTAATTTTTCCTCTTTGTAATTTAGCTCTTTGGATTCAAACTTAATGAAGAATCTGTGCATGAATTTTGTATGGATCTACTAAAGAATAAATATAGGCATGTGTTGCCATGAATCCATGATTATCTGTTAAATTTCATTGTTGTGTTGGCATTTAATAGATACTAGGGTTCTCATATGGGACCAACAAAATCTCCATTATATTCTAGATGCATTCGTATTTTCAATATTTACAAAGGGAAAAAGGTCTCACCTCAAGCACAATCTAGACTTTCAAAGGCTAAGGAGATACAATAGGGTTTTTACAACTCCGTAGACATCATTATCTTATGAAACATGCGTTCTATACCACACAATGCATTAATAAACAAAAGAAATAAAAAACCAAATCATTACCATAGGTTAAACACATAATAACCAAAATGTATAAACAAACTTGGAAGTAATGCAACTCCATCATACATGCTTAAAGGAGAGAAACTCATATTTTTGAAGGGACCCAAAACACAACTTTATTCATATCTCTAGTCAAGTTACAATATATATTTGTGATAACCTAGCAAACATTCTTAGAAACAGAGATCAACTAACCGAATAATCAACTACACAACATACCAACATGCTAACCATTTGATCCTAAAATTAAAGGGTTTTTTATACAATAATAGTTGCTAAGGTTAGCCATGTAAAATTGGATACAAAAGGAATAGGCATGCCTATGTAAATCTACTACCCTACTCTACTCATTAATTATATTCTTAAATTATTAACATGTTACAATCAACTTCCTTCGTGTTTTTTGCATTGATCTCTATGTTTTGATGTTGCACCTTGATGTTTGTTCATCCTTCAACAACTTCTCAAAAACAAAGGGGCATAACCCTTGACCATAATCATTGACTCACCCTCTATTCAATCCTTCTATTCTTCTTGTGCTTCAGATGAAAGGGCCAATTCGAGGACAATCTACATAGCTTGGTTGAAAACTCCACAAATTGTTCCAATTACACATTCCTTTTTACCAAAATAATAGAGGCACTAACAATGAATGTAGGGACCATTTCATTTCCCAATGGTGTTGGTTGTGTATGCTTCAAGGCTTACCACTCTAGTTCGAAAATAGATCTCATTGTTGAAGCGTCATGTATATGCATACTACATTGTGGGTTGAATCCCCCTCAAGGCCCTTTTCCCTGTCAATGATGCCTCATGGAGTGAATTTTATCTTATCATCCACAACCTGGATTTCTTCAAATTTTGTTCACTACTCCAAAGGGTTGACAAGGGCCGGGACCTTGGAATTCATATTGTTGATTTGTTCTTGTAACTCCCCAATACCAGGTCATTTCCTCTATGCTAACAATCCCATCTAGTCATACACATCTATGAAAATTTGTTTTCTCTCTACTATGGATATGTGCAGTTGAACCCTTGTAGTAGTTATCTCTTTGACTAGGGGTCCTACTCTTCACATTAAGTGATCCTATTGCGTTTTTCAACTATTCTTGTAGCTTTCCCTCCCTTAGATGAAATTTCTACCACGCTGTATATACTATCTCCAAGCAGTCCTTGTGTTGTCAATCAAGAACCTCCTTTGGTAGTTTCACATTTGCTTAGTGCAACTCTACCCACATACCTAGAAGGCATGCTTGATCAACCTCTATTTCCTCTTTGTGCATTTTCAACCCTACCTCTCCTATTCCCCCTTTTTTATTACCTCTATGAGTTGTACTTGCAATTATTAATGGCCAACTTGTAGTTCTTTGCTTTGATGCCCAATTATTGAGATCCTATGCTCCACCTCACTCGAAGCCAACATCATATCCACAACATGTTTGAAGTGTACCATTGTTTCATATATGAGGGTTTCATGGCCTAGCCAATTGGTAGAAACCAAGTGATTTCTCGCTAGGAATAGAAGGATCAAAGTGTGAAGGTGTCTGAAATTCCATCTCCAATCCTTATCTGGTTGACTCGAATCTTCACACTATCCACTCCTAGGAGGATTCTCACAAAAATGGGACCAAATAATGTGTTTGTGGTAGATTCATACCATATCTCAATAGCACACAAGGTCATGCATGAGCAACTCCAATTGTGCCATTATTGACAAATTATTAAGTGGCGATAATGGAGGAGGAGGGCTAGTACTAGGGATGCTTCCTTGTAACTCTTCTCCTTTCCTCTCTTCCATCACGACATCCTCTCTTGCGTGCCTTAATATTTGAAACATGTCCCAAAATCATGGGGCTCATGCGAAAAATCGTCACCATCTCCAACCACTCTTACCGACCAATCCTCCAACTATCTCTATGACCTCATCTTATGTGCCCCCTATCTCCTATTAAGTTTTCATCGCCTTAGGACCCGCGACACCTTCTTGTACTTTTTGTCTATGTTCCCCTGTAGAAGATGGGACTACTTGCACTACCTCATTCATAGTTGATGCCCTAGGAATATCCAAATTAGTCTCCAATGGATCATCATCAATGTGCACAATTGGTGTGTGAGGATTGGTCATCTCAAATTTCTAGTATTCCTGCAAAGTTTCTTCAATTGAGTCCAACCTATTTTAATTCTTGAAGTTTGCCAGATATTGAAAAAATGGATATGATAACATTGGTGGTTGAGTTGTTGCAGAAGTTGCAACAACTAGAACATGTATAGACCCAAACCATCTAGGACAATCTGAAGCAAATGTCAAAGAGAAGCTCAAAAGTTGAACCGCTTATGTATATTTGTTTAATTATGCCTTCAAAAACCTTGTAGCTTAACTAAAACATTCCTTGATATCCTTTCTTGATAATTTGGTTGTGTTTGAGATAGGTTTCATTAGCACAACTGCCAAAGTAGGTGGATAAATGGCTCTCCTCTTAGCTATATAGGGTCAAAATCAAACCTTGAGTTGATTTTTTTCTCCTTCCACTCTTTTAATAGCATGGACTTGACTACTACCCTCTTTGTACACATATTTCGAGATGTATAAGTGAACTTAGAGAAGTGAACATATCTTCTTTTTTTTAAATGACTTCTATCACATAATAGGGAAGGGTGATTTCATCAAACTTGGTAGGATCAAAGCCCCATCGATGCGAATGATAGGTGTGATCCCACGACATCTCAAGACAACTATTACTCACATGCACATTCAATAATTATTTCTAAACCCTCATTTCTTGGTTGGTGGAAGTGACCCTTTGATTATACCACTTGGAAAATGCAACCTCATTAAACACCATGTTTTGCTTATTCTTTCATCTCCATGGTTTAAACTAAAGGTTGATGATGGTTCAACATGGGTTGGATGTACTTCTTTGTCTTGTGTTGGTCGCCACTTCCACATAGTGAAAGTTTTCAACAAATATCCAGAAAGGAAATACGACCCTAATGCATGGGCATCGACACAATCCTATAATAGTTTGTTCATAAATTTTTTACTTTAGTTCATCTTAACTCGAATGCAAAATTATTCCACTGAAATCATATCCACACAAATAAGACAATATATACCATGGGAAAACTCAATATGGGGAAAAAACCCAACTATAAGTGAGGGCTATTCCTTGTTCTTTTCTTCTCTAATATGCAATGCCTATACAAATAAAGTGGCACTCTCTATGGTGTTATCTATGATAATGTGTCCTATATAGATCCTACAAGATCTCCTACTTCGTATGTTATGCTCTAATATCCACACGTATCTTTCTTAGTTATGGAACAGCACAATAATACCATAATAATGAATTTCCCTCCTCCTAGTGGCCTAGTATTTAGCAATATCTCAATAGCCATCTACAATTAGTTCTAGGGTTTTGCATGCCTCACCCTCGATTAGATTAGAGTTTTGAAACCTATAAAATGTTCTTGAAATTCCACATGCGATTAGATCCACATGTGTTGGTAATGAGATATGACATGGAATCCACCCGATACCATGGTGGTTAATGGGATAGGTCAACTTGCAAAAGACATAATTTCCATATATCCCAAGTGTTCTCCTTCTCTTTCCCTTTCTTTATTTTGTCTTCATATACATTGTCCCACCATAATGAAGCATGACCTTTCAGTTTTAAACAAGCAAATTTTACCCTTTTGGGGTCCTTTATCTACTCCATGTCAAAACATTCTTCCATTTTCCTTATCTAATCTATTAACTCTTTAGGATTTAGACCCCCTGAGTAGGGAAATACCTACATTATAGACATACATTTCATCTCATATAATACTTTTAGTTGTATGTCTCTTGGGTCTTCTTCCTCTGTAGAATCAGGAGCATTTTCTTCATCCTCAACCTCTTCATCATTGTGGTCAAGGGTTTCAACTTGCAGTCCTTTCCTATGGGATTCCTTTACTGTTTCTAATTCACTCTTCAAACTTATCATGGTCTGGACACATTAGTCAAATATTTCACAATCAACAATCACACATGCGCCTCTGTGTAGCCTTTGTCCTCTACCATGGAAATTAACACCTCTCTGATCCATTTTCCTTACTTAAATGATTGAATCGACACTACCCCAATCACAACTAGGTGTATCGCATCCTCTGCAACTCTACCCAACCGTATTTATATTTTCTCTCCATGTCCAATTGCAACTGGACTTCCAATGCAAGACACTTCTTTCTCTGATACCAACTAATGCAAATGTGAGCTTAGTAGGTTGCAACTCACTGTGCGCAACGAAAGAACAACAAACCCCCAAACATAACACAACAATAAATTCCAAGAATTATGGCTTTGTATTAATTAAATTTAGATACAATGATGGTTTACAATGCAGAGTCTATGCTATGTTCAGTCATTCTTAACCAACAACGATCTTTACAACACTTAGCAAATTATAGGTGTGAGGTTATTCTTTTCCATTAGGAAAAATAATCACTCTGGACAAAATATACTGAAGGAAATAGCAGCCAAGGTTTAGTATCCTCTCCTCTAAACATACACTAGTATTTATAGGTGTTCTTGGGTTCATATTCTTGCTTACATATTCTTCTAGAAACGTCACGATGCTTCCTACTACGATCCTCCTTCATTAAATCCTCATTTTCCTCCCTTCACCAAATCCTGCCATCTGGCGTTTTGCAATAACCTCCATAACTACATAATAAATCCCATAACTATCTCCTTAGTTATGTGTTCTTTCACTCTAGTTGACACATTTCCCTCCTTCTCTGTCAATGACGACTGGATCTGACTCCTTCCATCTTTGCGATCGGCATAGTCTTCAACCATCTATGCTTCAGTAGTCATCATGCCCTACTGAACTCTATCATTGGTCTCATGACTCATTCATCTCCTTCAAATGATCCTCTATCATCAACCCAACTAGTCGATACTTCATGACTATCCTCCATCGACTACCAGTTTCGTGCTTTTCTGGAGGTTTTTATCCATCCTCCATGTGACTTCAATCATCTACATGTGATTGATCTCTTTGGGTCTGGATTCCCCTACATTAGGTTCCCTTGGATGAAACCTAGCATCGTGAATCTATAGGAATCAATGCTTTCTTGATCGAGAACTATGGTTTTTGTTCTATGGCTAGTTGCAAGAACCCCCCTAGGTCCATTCGGGGACAACTTGTGAATTTTCTCTAGGGGAAAGAAATCCAAACCAAGCAACATACATAGGCTATGTCATCTCCCACATATTGGTTTGTCCATTTTGTACATGGTCACATTTCCCACAGTCTCTTGAGATATTTCGATTCATAATTGGATCCCTTATGCAAAGTTGGTATAGGCCCTTACTGAGCAAAACAATAGTTCGAGAGATGGTATAATACGATAATTTTCGGGGAATTGAAACACAATCGTGGGGTTTCAGTGGATGAAACTCAACATCCTAACTCTATAGAAATTGATGATTTCACGATCTGATTTAGGTTTATTGTTATATGTCCAGTTGCAAGTAGCCCCCTAAGGTCATTTAGGGACAACTTGTGAATTTGCTCCTAGGGCACAATTCCCAATCGGTCAACATAACAAGGTTTCGTCAAATCCTACAAATATGTTTGGCCATTTTGGATGTGGTCACATTTCCCACTATGGCTTAGGTTATTTTGATTCAAAAATGACCTCCTTGTGCAAAATTGACATTGGCCCTCACTCAGTAAAACTCGTTTAGGTTATTTTGATTAAAAAATGACCCCTCACTCAGTAAAACTCGTTTAGGTTATTTTGATTAAAAAATGACCCCCTTGTGCAAAATTGACATTGGCACTCACTGAGTTACTCACCTTCAAAAGATGGTATAATAAGGCCATTTTCTAGAAATTGAAACATGGTAGAGAGGTTCCCTTGGATAGAACCTATCATACTGAATCCATTTAAATTGATGGTTTCATGGTCCAATTTATTTGTTTTGTTCTTTGGCTTGTTGCAAGAAGCCCAGTGGGAACATTCAGCCCTGCCACACCGCCTACTCAGCCATACATCGTAAATGCGGAACCCGATCGAATATACAGCATCGTATATCGCCCCAGGGACAGCAGACGGAATTTCCGCGATCGTAGGCGTTACATTCTGAGCAAGGAACAACCCCACGCCCAAACCCTGGACATAAATAAATGCGCCGGATTGGGGTCCTATCTTCAGGAGATGGATATCAGAAATAGAATCGGTAGGATTCTGTACATATTTCCCAGATTAAATGTACTTACGATGTATGTATTGATAAGAATTAGGGATTGCGAGGCTATTTCAGAAATCTGTATAATATGTAAATGTTCTTGATTGTCTAATTTCTGCTTAAATGTACTTACGATGTATGTATTGATAAGAATTAGGGATTGCGAGGCGATTTCAGAAATCTGTATAATATGTAAATGTTCTTGATTCTCTAATTTCTGCTGTACCTTTTAATTTGAGAGCTGCTTTCTCAAATCTTTGCATTTACCTGTTAGAGATTTGTCTCTAATTTTGTATTATTGGATTTTATGCTAAATTTTATAACCTTGTACCAAACAGCTGCTGATATGTCCAGAAATTGTATGTTTTTTGGTGCCACTCATGGAAAAGAAATTTTCCATTGGAATACAAGCAAAGATAGTTAGGTAAAATGGCAGTCTTGATTTGAATATGTAATTTCGACATTGGCTTGAAGGATCGTGCTGGAAACATTGAATCAGTTCAAAACTGGACATGGAATTTGCTCAGATATTATGATGTTAAAAATGGATTTTGCTAAACTCTTAATTTCGTCAGAAATCTTGAGATGAATAGTTCTGTTACTGCCGCTGAAGGATGGCATTCCAGTTATAATGTCTCGGATCATTTCTTAACATATTAAGATGTTTTAACTTTTCGCATTTTGCTTTCAAGCTATATACTGCAAATGTTACTGTACATTGAATACTTATGTATCCAAACTTGTTAAAAAAACACATACAGTACATTGAATACTTATGTATTCGAACTTGTTAAAAATCACATACACTGCAAATGTTACAGTACACTTAATACTTACACTTACGCGCGTAGTGATAAACTAATGAAAATCGTCCCCTGATAACTTTCTAATGAAAGATCCAGAAAACATAAAATAATAATTTGTTTACGAGTTGTCTTAAACAGGGGACGTTTTTATCAGTTTCTGGGCATGAATCTTCGTTTCGTTTCCGGCTATTGACGGAATTTGTAACATCTCTAATTTTACGAAATATATATATATTTTTAAATATATGTCAATATGTAATTTTTTTTTCAGGAAGAAAAGGAAGAAAAAGCCTGTCCTTGTTATTCTTATTAAGAATCAAAGGGCATTGATAACACTCGCCTAAAGAGGGTTACATCAACAATGAATACAGCTAGACGATAAAGAATCACATCCAGTCGCAGCCAGGGGGAATGGCGTCCAATAGTAAGTGTTGTTCCCATCAGAAATCTGTCTCATCATGCAAATGATCTATCTCGGTGAGTCCTATCTATCGTGAGCCAAAAGACCAGAACTGCGGTCCAAAAGAGTCACTCAACAAAGTACAAGTAAATGTCCAATGAGGGAGAAAGGTCCCCAAAACATGGCTCAAAAGAGCTGAAAGGAGTCACTAGTGACCAAATGGTCATCAAAAAATTCAGTAAAACATCCAAAACTTGCAAATATGTAATTTTTGTAAGAAGGTAAATGCATAAGATGTTAAACTTTAAGCCTCAATAGTTGTGATAACCAATAAAAGAATGTGTAAAAGGTCTAACTGCAAGATAGGCTCATACGACCTTTAAAAATTTAAAAACTATGTTTAGTGTTTAAAAGTAAAGGTTTTTTTGCTCTAACACTTTGATGCATTTAAATGTTTCAATGTTATTACTTATTAGTGGTTAAAATTATTTTCTTTTAGCTAAAATTGTTGTGGATGCTATTTATGTTCGGAGTGAGCTAGCTGTGGAGCAATCCTCCCTCCATCGTACGGAGGAGGAGCAAAGTCAACGTTAACTTTGCTCCTCCTTCGTCCGATGAGGGAGGATTGCTCCATAGCTAGCTTACTCCATATCCTTTATGTTCTTCTCAACGTTTGATCCTATATGTTAGGAAAATGGGTCATAGGCCCTATATGTTAGGAAAAGGGGTCATAGGCCTTATTTAGCCTTTAAGGCTAACACACTACCTATGTTATCCTTGTGCACGTATTGACTGTTTGAAAGTCTACAACTACCTAGCTAAGCAACATCCTAAGCTATGTAACAAAAATACTCCTAAGTAAAACTTAAGCACTTTTTCATAGGGAGGCAAGCTTACCTTAGTCATAAGATACTTGTATATCAAAAAAGTGTTAAGGCTCGAGCAATAAAAAGGCAGTGGGACTATATGGTAAGAGTGGTTAGTTCACGGATTTAGTGCTAGAAGCCAAAACTTGTCAACTCATAAACCCTAGGGTTTAATGAGCCTCGAAAACGACGTTTGTCGTTTTTGCATTGTTATTTTGGGTTCTTTGCTCGGCTTCGATTAGCTTCGGTCTGCACTGGTCTGTATTTTCCATGGTGTAATTGCTGGTGGAGGAGCTGAGGTGCTCGGCCCTCGACACCCTTCATCCTTGTCTGCATAAATAATGCTTGTTGGTATGGCTTTGGTTATACGGTGGTGACTAGGTTCTTGCTGTGGAATTCAACCCTGCTAAACCTTTCGGAGGGTAAGTTCTTTATTTAAAATCTTGAAGTTATATTTCTTCTACTGTTAATTGCTTTTACGTTGCAAATAATGACCTTTGTCATGTGTATGTGCAGTGGCTTTCGAAGATGCGGTTGCACTTGGCTTATGAGTCAACATTGCGTGGGTAATGAGATACAGTCTGGGTAAAACTTGTTACCTGGTTTTTTCGTGGCACGGTGGCTTGGCCTGCGTTTTTCATAACATGGGATGGATTCCATCTCTGCGTTTGTCCATTGTGAAAGTGGTAAATTTCTTTGGTAGCCGTGAGGCATTTTTCATTTGAAATGTAAAGAAAGCTCTTCGATCGTGGAGTCGAAGTGACTTTGCAATGTTTGTGTAGTGTAGATAGTAGCAGAGTTTTTTGTCTTTATGATGTGTAATGTAAAATATTTACTTTCCTTAGAAAGAAACCCGTGAGGGGATTTTGCTGATCTGATTACTCAATCGTGTTTGGTTAACAATTTTGTAATATTGTTTCTTTATAAAGACCGTCTACGGCCGTGAGGCCATTACCCTGTTTCATATGTTTTGAGAAAGGATCGTGATGCCACTGTCATGACTATAAGGGTTTCAAGTGGATGCTTCTGTTTATTATTTGATGTAATGATTTATACAATTTGAAAAGAACCAGTGAGGGACCTTGTCGTTGTAAAAGAGACAGTCCTGAATGCTATCTAGGTTTTCCAGTTTTGTTCCTCTTTAATGAGTTATTTAATAGGCTGTAAGGACGTGGATACTTTTTAGCATTGTAAAAGATATGTTTTATAAGGTTTAGGCCGTGAGGCCATTATTCTAGTGCTAAAGAAACTGCCATTGAAATATTGGAAAATGTTGAACAATTTAGGTCATTGTGTGAATTAGAACATTTACCTTGGTTTTTATGTTTTTTCGAAATCTAGTTTGTTAGGTTAATGGTATTTAGACATTCAACATCTTGATGTGAAGAAAACAATGAATGATTAGGTATACGACCTTTATTTTTCTTGTATGTAGCTTTGAACTCTTGCTATTGACTAAAAGGTTTTTAGCAGGTTTTGAACCCTTGACCTATTTTATTGTTAAACAATATTTATTTGAGTTTGTTCAAAGTGAAACTTTGTTAGGGTTTCGATGTTGGAGCTACCAGATTATTTAACACCTAGCTTAACCAAATTTTGCTTTTGGTTATCAAAGGCTTCTGGTTCGAAAACCCTGACTTGATTTAACCCTTTTACTTATAGTTTTGGAAGAATAGTTTTATTAGTAATATTATTAGTTGTGTAAAATGTTTTTGATTTATAACCTGTATAGTAGGTTAATATGGAATTCTTTTTCAGAGGAAAAAATACCAGTCTTTGTTATTCATATGAATCAAAATACATCATTTACATATCAGCATGATGACTGCCAGATCCCAGTTCCAACATCTACAAATATAAATGACAATACATAACAACAGATTCAAAAGAAAAAGTCTGATCGTAGCAGACTTTTCTCATCATCCCTGATATATCAGGTCAGAAAGTACTGAGTAATATCGAAGATGAACTTCAAACATACAAAATCAGAGCAATACATGCTGGCAAGAAGGACTCTACATAGAACAGAAAGAGACAATCAATCAACAACTAAAACCATGCTGAACAAAAGAGATATTTAGCTACTCTAAAAGAGATAAAGATTGCCTTGATTCACAATCAAACCATCCATAGTTTCTGAAAAAGTAACAACTCCCATATCCAAATTCAGGCCTTGTTTGGAGAGTGCATCTGCCAGCGTGTTATGCTCACGATATGTATGTTTAAAGATCACCGGCGGGGCCTTTTGAAGCATAAGTCTTATGTCGCAACACCAGTGCATCAGTGATGGAACATCAAGTCCAGAAATTCTGTTAAGCCATGAGATAATAACCATTGAGTCCCCATAAATCAGCTGCATAGGAATACCCATCAATAAGCTGACTCTAAGAATTGCCCAGCAAGCCAATAACTCTGCTCTTGTATTCGAACTTCTTCCACAACCCATTGAAAAACTATAGAAATGTGAATCATTGATAAAAATCACATAACCTGATCCTCCTATATACTCCGCAGCAGCTCCATCGAAGAAACCACAAGGAAAACATTTTAATGGTTCAGGGCCAATATTGCGAACTTTGTGAATTTTTAGAGGCACAGGGTAAGTATTTATCAAGCCTTCAATTCTGACAATCAATGCAGAGAAGGATGGATTCTTATTTTCAAAAAGGCAGAGATTACGGATGAGCCAGATTCCCCAAAATATAAACAGAGGCAAGAAATAGTAAGGGGCAGAACTCGCAGTACAAGAGAACCAAAGGTCCAAGAAGGAGTGAACAGAGCTGAAAATAGGGAAAGAGCAGCTGTATTTAACCTCAAAAAAAGTGTAAATACGGGCATAAAAAGAACAACAGAAAAATAGATGTTGGATATCTTCCAGGTTACCTTCACAGAGGACACAACGACTAGGCCCATTGATGCCTCTAGTCTAAAATTGCTCCCAGGTTAAAATCTTTCGGTATATCAATAACCAGATAAAGCATTTTATTTTTAGTGGGATAGTCAAAGTCCACAAAATTTTCAGAACCTTGTCATTTAGTTCTGAACAGTTATTAGAGATTACACAGGTATAACCTTCAGCAGCAGATAACGACCCTGTATACTTATTATGGGTCCAAATTAAAATATCATTTTGATCAGTGAGCCGTATACGACCACATTCCATACCTCTTATATAATTATCTCATATAGATTTCCATTCACCAATAAGATCAAGTTCGTCTGCAGAGAACCAGTAACCTTTGTCATTTGGAGTATGATTGCGAGCCTGAGCTAAGGAACAAATGCCAAAATCCTCTAAATATTCTCGCAATCCTCTAGGCAAAGTAAAAGAGGATCCCATACCCACGACAGGGTCTGCACCCAGGCAAATGGATTCACCATTACCAACTTGCCAGGTAATTCCTTTGCCAATCCAATTTAAGGTAGCAATGAAGCCCTTCCAAATAATAGAGGCATTATTATAAATGAAGTTCTTATCCCTGAGCCATAGGTGAAAAGGCTTATTTTTTAGATATTTTGCAGTGATAAGAAGATTCCAGATGCCTTTGCTGTTGACTGCCAGCCAAAAATATTTCATTCTCAGAGAAAGACTAAAGCTAGGGAGATGCTTAATACCCCAGCCACCGTGGGAAGTGGGCCGAGCCAAAAGATGCCAATCCACTAGATGAAATTTTTTAGTCTTATCAGAAGATCCCCACAAAAAGGAAAAAATCACTTTTCTGAGTTTATCTAGTATAGAGGATGGAATCGGAACCAATGCCATCCAGTAGACTGGCATGCTAGAAAGAACAACACGAATAAGGACAAGCCTACCTCCCATGGAAAGAAGCCTGTTTGTCCAATGAGAAATTTTCTTTTCAAATTTTGAAACCATCCAGAGCCAATCTTTTACCAGGTAACAATTTGGTTTCAGGAAATATCCCAAATAACTAAAACCTTTCCGAAAATCATCAGACCTGTAAGGGAGGATACTAGTAATTCTTTGGAGAATTGCCTCATCAATACCTTTTTGTAGAAAACAAGATTTGTTCACATTAATACTCATACCTGAGGCCTCACAGAAGATATTCTAACATGTATGTAAAGTTACTTATATCGATTTTGTAAAGATCTTGATTGATTTATAAACGCTAAATTAACTTCTGTATAGAGTTTGCTTTTCTAAAGGAATTTGTGTATCCTAAGCTTACTTAAGGAGAAAATGAGAAACTAAGGAGAAACGTAATTGTATATAATATAAATAATTAATTTAAAAACTTAAAACTACTTAATTAGATTAAATGTAATGTAGCTAGTATTCGATGCAAAGAAGGGAAATCATTGCATGTACTTTTATAATTGATCCTAATCATGACTGTAATGATTTATCTGAAATCATGAAAGTAATAAACATCATATGACTAATTATAATATGAAGGAAAAGAATCTACAACTTTTCTTTTGCAGAGAAAATATATTAACAGTTAGAACCTGGATAATGTGTAGAAGGGGGACAAACACCCAAATGAGACTGTTCCACCCAACCGTCTCTTGAAGCATCTAAGATTACTTGCTTAGGACCCTCGATCTTGTTCACTAAACCACTAGGACGGAGATCAATGGATAATAACACATACAAAACTTGTTGCAATCTAACACTCAGTAGTAGACTTAACTCAACAATTCCACTTTAGCTATCCCCTCATCAAATTCCTTATGTGCCTGACTTTTCAGTTTTGGAGTAACCACAAGGTTCATTCCCTTGGAAATAGAATGTAGTAAGCCTCCTGCTCAATTTGATGGTATTTATAAGATTGCCTAGATCTTTGGGTCAGTTTTGGAATTAAATGAGGCACCTGCTCAGTTCTCCCTCTTAGGAAACATGACCATAATTTTTGTGATTATGCTTCCTGCAAGTACAACTAGAAAGTGAAATGCTAGTGCTACCACTTGTCAACCAGCCTTCTACAACTGCTCATTCCTTCTAGTGGGTTAGTGAACACTCTTTCAACAGTCTCCTTTGGATAGGTATCTCTTCTATTTAATTATTAAAATAAATAAATATTCAATTACAAAAACTTCACAATTATTCTAACATAATATTTTTCTCAAGTAAATACAAATATTTATTTTTCAATTCTAAGTGTGTTAGAATTTTCAAAACTTGCAAAAACAATAATATGAATAAATATAGGTGTTGAAGATTTTTATATCATGTGATTTTATTAAATCCTCCAATAAACAACAAAACAATCTAGATTTTATAACTTAAATTCACGGAAATTCCACAGAAAAAAAAGTCAAAATCGTCCCTAGTTAGACGGCTCTGAAAGTTATGATTTTTTGACACCCAATCTTGATAACTACATGTATAATAAAATAAAATACATAGCACAATCTTAGAAGTAAAAGTACTGACAATATACATAAAGCAAATAAATAACGAATAAATTAATAAAACGTTACCGGATAGTGCGAGTCCATCTTGGATGTGCTACCGGATAGCTTTGGAACGAGGTAAGTTCCTTTGTGTTCGGTGGTATGTAGTGTTTTCAAGATTATTCTATTTTCTACATTTACATTTTTAGTGAATTTAGTATGGTTTATTTTTTTTGAAAATGTGAGGGGTAGGGAGGGAACTTGTTGTCTTTGAAAATACCTGGTTTTCCTTTTGAAATTTAATGAGTGATTTGAGCTCCCTTTTGAAATTCAATGAGTGATTTGAGGAATTATTCTTTTTTATAGGCACTTGCTCACAATTGTGGGGTTAATTTTAGTTGTTTTATCTTGGCTTTTGAGTATAGATTTTGGATGGTGATTTGAGGAATTATTCTCTTTTATAGGCACTTGCTCATAATTGTGGATTTAATTTAGTTGTTTCATCTTGGCTTTTGAGTATGGATTTTGGATGGACTAATGGAGACCAAAATTTAGTTATCTAATAGACTTTTAGAAGAATGTTTAGACACTTAGACACTTAGATGGATTAAGACAACCCATGGCATCTCAACATTTATATGGAAAAGCAAGAAATAGAGTAAGGTTTAAAGAGAAATAAGGTTGCAAAGTGATTCTAAAATGCATGTAGCATTTGCACAAAGTTCCCAATCTATGTTTAGCCATTCAATTGTTTCAATGGATTCAATAGAGGACAAGGTTGTTGAGGACAAAAGAATACAACAAACTGCAAAGGCAATCCTACAACAACAACAAGAATAAGGAGAATGTGGCTTGGATTGGGAGGATGTGTCTATGGAATACACTCATAGTGGGCATAATTTGGTCCTAATTAGTCTCATTTTATGGTGTTCTAATGCATTTTCTTGCTCAACTAATGTGTACAACCATATAGTTGAGTTTGAGGCTAAGGAGTAGGATTTGGTTTTATTTTATTTTTATTTTTAATGAAGAAATGAGTTTGACAAGTCAACTCACCTTTTTTGAAATTTTGAACTCTTTATAATTATTTGTTGTTTGGTCCATCCACAACCCTTTTTGTCATTTTTTTTAATGTAAATCTATACTCATTTTTGTATAAAGAAAATATAAATTCTATACTATTTATAACTAAATAAAAAATAGTTATAAACCAAATATGAGATATCTCTTTATTTTAAGGCTTTCTCCCTGTAAGTTCACTCTTATTTATATATATTAAATAAAAGCCCACCTTAAAAAAAATCTTAACCAAAAATAGCATTAAACACTTAAATTAAAATTAATATATATATAGAGAGAGCAATAATTTTATAAGATGATAATGGATTCTGATTCTCTTTAAAACTTTATTTGATTAATAATCTCATACAACATCTTAAAAACAAAAATTTAAATATTTATCTTATAAAGCATAGTAAATAAACTAAAACTAAAACATTATTATAAATTATAATTTTGTATATGAAATACTTTATAATTATATGATTATTTGTACCATGAAAATGTTGTATTTAAGTATAGAAGTTTATACTTAACATCTTATTCTAGTACAACATCTTATTTGACAACTACCTTAGGAAAATCCTAATATACATTTAATCATGGTTTAAACATTGCTTAATTTGAAAGGGTGTAAGGGAAATGGATTGAATAAGAAACACTAAGAGCGAAATAAATGACCTTATAATGTAAATGTTATAAATACATTTATTGTGGATTTTCAAGTGTGTAGCTCAAGCTCAAGCCCCAATTAGAGAGTATATAAACAATATACTGAATGCCATGCAAGTGTGGAACTGTAATTCTAGCTCAAGCCACAATATACTCTATGCCATGCAAAAAGACAATTATGAAATATAATACATAGTGGTCCAAAATTACTACAAGGAGTATGAGGGACCTTTATGTCCCCTAACTTTTCACTTATAGAGCCAAATATGAAAGCATGAAGAAGTTGGTGAAGAAAACTTGATTTCACATAAAAGAGGAACATGGGAAGAGTACCCTATAAGGGGAAAGTGCAATTATTTCTTGTAAAGCGCATAAGTTTCTCAATTCATTGTCCTCCCTCATCATTTTGACATCCATTCTTTATGGTTCCTATTTCCATGCTACATTATTAGAGGTTATTGGATCCCAAGTAACTAGCATGAAGAAGAATTCATGCTCATAAGAGGTTATGTGAGTGTAGATGTCACGTACAGATACCCCGATTACCTTGCAGAATTTAAAAAATTTGCTTAAAGAACCTTTGTTCTTCTTTGTAACACAGGGCATGGCGTGAAAACCTTGTCAACGTTCATGCTTACACATAAAACCCACTGTAATAGTTGTTCCGCCCTTGATAGATCCACTTTGTGACATGAAAAAGGTCACTTCCGCACTGAACCTGTCCTTTCTACACTCTGCCTTCTGCATTTCCATTTCCTCCTTATGCTTTGGAATTGGGAATCGAAAACACAAGATGCGACGGAATCCTTCAACCACTTTAGGCCTTCCACCTTCTGCCCTTTTTCCTTCGGAAGTTGGAAGTCAGAAAAACAACTTTCGACAGATTCATTTAACGACCTTCTGCATTCCTCCTTCATAACTCAGAAGTCAGAAAAACAACTTTCGATGGATTCGTTTAACGACCTTCTGCCTTCCTCCCTTCCCCCTTCCGCCTTCGGAACTCGAAAGTCGGAAAAACAACTTTTGAGGGACTCGTTTAACAAACTTGCGCCTCTCGCCTTCGGAACTCGAAAGTCGGAAAAAAAAAACTCTTTGCTTTAGGTTTTTTCCCATTTTTTGCCTCCCGCCTTCTGCCTTCTGCAGGTGGATTCTGTGGCGTGGAAAAGACACTTTTACCTTAGAATTTTCATCTCTTTTTTGCTTCCACCTTCCGTACTGCGGACTTCGGAAGTCGGAAGCTCCAACATTCTGCCTTGCTCTTTTTCTTAGTTTCCACCTTCCGGCTTCCGGCTTCCGCATGCGGATTTTGGGGCGCGAAAATACACATATTACCTTCAACTTAACTACATTTTTGACCCTCTAACCAGGCTTCTAGCCTCCATGATCATAAGAAAAATGCAGTGAAAGATACACGGCATAAACAGATGCAATGCAGGAACATTCAACAACAGTAAACTCTACTAAAATCATTAACAAGCATTCATCATATTCAACATATTCATTCATAGGAAAATACATTGCGCAATAAGAATAACACATACTTATGTTTGAATATGAAGTTGTGTCACAACTAGCTATGTCATTGCAACGTTCCACCCAACCATGGGCCAATTTTGTTCATTAATCTCTCAACACAACTACCACCCCTGAGCTGGGCATGAATTCCACAAGGAAATAGGGAACAACGGACTCACACACAACCAGAACACATCAGACACAGTCAATCCAACCTTCAGTTGGGTTTATTAGACCGTCCAACCAAACCAACACACAATTGGGTTTATCTGGATGTAGGCAACCAAGCCAAATAAATGGGTTTCACAGGCTACACGACCAAGCCATCTCACTGCTGGGTTAGCAGGAAATTCAACCAAGCCATCATAACCAAACGCACAACAAGACACAACCAAGCCAAAATCCAATTGGGTTTATCAGGTTGCCCAACCAAGCCAATATACAATTGGGTTTCATAGGCTGTCAGCGAAGCCAATCTCCTTTGGGTTTCACAGGCTGCTAAGGCAGTGGAAAAGTAGAATAATTAAGCTAGTGGCTCATTCAAGAGCTAGGGACACCTCAACAATATCTATCTAGCCTAAAATCCAAATTACTTGCACCCCAACACAAGGAATCATCCCCTTCTTTTCTACAAAGTCCCTCGGGCTATGCCTTCCCTTCTAGTGCTCTTCAGAGCGTGCATAGAAGATTCACCAGCCACTCTTATATTTTCCTGAGGTTCCTCTCTACACTAGGTTTATCAAGCCCATTCCTCATCTCTTCCACTCCTAAGTCTTCCATACAGTTCAAACCCAAACCAGGGTGCACATCACAACAAACCACAGGGAAACACAAGAACAAAAGCTCCACTATGTAACATTGAGAAACAAGTTTGCACACCACAATGTAGTTTAGGATAACACTATAACACCACAATGAGAGTTTCATACACTCTGTAACACATGAGAGACACTCTGCGGCTCAAGATGGTGAAAAACCATGAACAACCACAATGTGGAATGGAATTCTGAACAGTGAACATAACCTTATCCACAACTCAGGAAATTGAACAATGCCTAATCGATCGGACTGAATGATAGGATGAATCGAAAATGACCAAACCGTTTAGGTGAAGATCGGTTTGACTGACTGGGCACACATTTTATGGCTTTACTTGCTTCAGAAGCAAGAACACGGCTTCTGCAACCACATGATTTCTCATTCATGAAATCAAATGAAATGCCTTTCTCTACCCAAGGTATTAATGACCTCAACCAATTTCCTCCAAGAAAATTGAACGATCGAGCATAGGGACGAACTAGGGTAGACGGGATAAAGAACGGGTAAATTTTGAATAGATCTATGACTGAGATTGTCTATCAAATAGATCGACGACGCATAACGATTTTGCTGATTCAACTAGCGCGACTTAACAAAATTTTGATGTGCTTGAAATATCTATGAAATCCGCTTCATCAAGTTTGGATTCCATCGTTGATTTGGTGGGGACACAGATCCAATGGTCCACAAGGATTTCACTGATTCAACTAGAAAGTTGTTTAACATCAGCTAGTGGGCGTGGAATTTCTATCCAAAAGGATTTATTTCTCCGCGCGTCTGCCTGGGTGACTTGGAAGACAAATCAACGAAGGATTCTCTGTTGATTAGACTGGGTTTTGTGAGGATTGGAACCACAATCTCTCACATGGAATCTACTAGATTAATTCCTCTATGTTCCTATGTGAAATCATGCCACCGTCTCTTTCACGTTGCAGTGCATAGGTAGCTGTGGTATTTTATTCAATTGTGTATTTACATGATAACATAAAAATTCTCTTTGCTTGACCATCATGATAAACCATAGGAATCAACCTTGATCACTTATACAAAACACCAAATTGATGGCATGGCCTTGGCCTTGAGCTCTTCGCCATGATTCAAATACAATATATACAACATGTACAATTTTAATACCATGGGGTAAAAACTGGGGCATTACAGTCCCCTCCCCCCTTGGGGTCAAAACCGAGGTGTTACCTTCCCCTCCCCCTTCATTAGACCTATCCTCAGTGCTTTACAAAATTGAATAATATTCGACGTGCCACTCACATGGAATCCTCCATCTCCCAAGTAACCCCCTTAGGACCGTAGTGCTTCCACTATACCTTTACCTGTCCAATGACTTGATTTCAGAGCACTACGACCTTCCTGTCGAGGATGCACAATGGCTCAGTTTGGAACTCTCCCTTTGGTTCCACTTGAATCACATTCCAATTTATCACATGGTTAGGGTCATGCACATATTTGTTAAGCAAATAAACATGAAAAACATTATGAGCTCTAGTGCTAGCAGGAAACACAAGTCTATATGTAAGTGGCCCTATTCTTTCAAGCACTTCAAAAGGCCCAAAATATCTAGGTGACATCTTGGCACAAATTCCAAGCTTCAAGGAGTTCTTCCTTTCCCTAACTATAAGGTAAACATGATCCCTAACAGAGAACTCTCTGTCCACCCTATGCTTATCTGCATATATTTTTTGTCTGTCTTGGGCTGCTTTCAGGTTCTGTCTGATCTTTGCAACCTCTTGCTCCATTTCCTTGAGAAATCCTGGACCAAGTATAATCCTGTTTGCTGGATTATCCCAAGACACTGGTGTCCTACACCTTCTTCCATACAAAGCTTCTTATGAGTCATTCCCAATGATGCTTGCTTTCCATTATTATATGCAAATTCCACCAAGTGTAAATAATGTTCCAACTTGGATGGTTTGTCCATCACATACATGCGAAGCATGTCTTCAAGCAACTGATTTACTCTCTCTGTCTATCCATCAATCTAATGATGGTAGGCAGTGATGAAGTTCAACTTCGTACCCAAATCTGCAAACAAACCCTTTCAAAAATTGGAAGTGAACTTGGGGTCCCTATCCGAGACTATTGCCTTAGGAAATCCATGCAATCTGAAAATATCTTTCATGAAGATCTTTGCAATGGCATTAGTATTATAAGTGGACTTACCTAGTATAAAATGTGATTCCTTTGTTAACTTTTCCACCACAACCATGATGGAATCATGTTTCCTCCAATTCATTGGAAATCCTGTAGTAAAATCCATGTAAACAACTTCCCATTTCCATTCTGGGACTGGAAAAGGCTACAAAAAACCTGTTGGGATGCACAACCTTCACTTGCTCACATTTCATACACTTAGAAATATACTCAGCAATGTCCTTTTTCATTCCTGGCAAAAAATAATGCTTTTTGGCTGTAGCAATTGTCTTCTGATATCCTGGGTGACCAGAATATGGAGCTTGATGGATCTCATCCATAACAATTCTCCTCAAATCTTCCACATTTGGAATATAAATTATGTTCTTATAGGTAAGAAGTTCATCTTCTTCCAATTTATATCCCTCATACTTATTTTCAAGGCTTTGCTGCTACAACTTGTCCTTGATATGCACATACATTTCATCTTTAGTAGTATGATTAACAATTTGCTGTCTCAACTCTGATTGGCAAATACTAAGAGATGCCACATGCATTCCATGCACCTTCCTGTTGGGTGCATCAACCACTTTATTTTCTTTTCCTTTTATGTGTTTGATTTCAAAATCAAACTCACACAAAAACTCCAACCATCTAGCTTGTCTAGCATTTAGAGTTGGTTGATCAAACAAATATTTCAAACCACAATGGTCTGTCCTTAGCTCAAATTTTCTGCCCATCAAGTAATGCCTCCACATCTTGAGAGCATGTACTATGGCTACAAGTTCTAGTCATGAGTAGCATATTTTTTCTTATGCTCCTTCAACTTTCTTGACTCATAACATACCACGTGGTTGTCTTGCATAAGAATTCCTCCAAGTCCTTGATTACATGCATCAATACACACCACAAAGTATTTTTCTGGGTCTGTAACTTTCAGAATTGGTGCACTTGTAAGAAGGTTCTTCAATTGCTGAAAGCTTTATTCACATCTTGGTATCCATTCAAACTTTACCCCCTTCTTTTGAAAAGAAGTGATTGAATGTGGAACCTTGGAGAATCTTTCAATGAATCTCCTGTAGTATCCTGCAAGTCCCATGAAAGATTTTAGATCTGTCACATTTCTTGGGGTTGGCTAATTCGTAATGGATTCAATCTTTTCAGGGTCTACATATATTCCTTCATTTGAGATAATGTGACCCAAATAATGAATTCTATATTTATAGAAGTCACATTTGATCAACTTGGCATACAACTTATGCTCCCTTAGAAATTCCAATGTCAGTCTCAAATGTTCTTCATGCTCTTCCTCATTCTTAAAATAAATAAGAATTTCATCAAGGAAAACAAGAACAAACTTGTCCAGATGCCTGCTGAAAACACTATTCATGAGACACATGAATTTAGCTGGTGCATTTGTGAGACCAAATGGTACCACTACAAACTCATAGTGTCCATACCTTGTTCTGAAGGCTGTCTTATGAATGTATTCATCTTTGATTCTTACCATGGTAACCAGACCTCAAGTCAATCTTGAAGAATACCTTTGCTCCTCTCATTTGATAAAAATGTCATCAATTCAAGGTAAAGGGTATTCATTTTTTACAGTGACTTTGTTCAACTGTCTGTAATCAATACACAACCTGAGTGTACCATCTTTATTTTTCACAAACTGAACTGGTTCTCCCCAAGGGGACACACTTGTCCTGATATACTTCTTTTCCAACAACTCTTGTATCTGCATCTTCAGCTATAGCAATTCTGGTGTGCTCATCCTGTAGGGTGTCTTAGACACTAGTGCTGCTCCATGCACAAGGTCAATGGTAAAATCAATGCCTCTCTTTGGAGGAAGCCCTGGAATTTCATTAGGAAAAACATCCCTGAATTCCTGCAATACATGAAATTCCTCCAGCCTAGGAGTTTCATTATCTGCTGCCTCCAAAACATGGGCTACATACAATCTTCAACCTTTCCTACAGAACTTCTTCAACTACATTGCTGAAATATGCCTAACAGAAATCACCTTTGGAATGCCTCTTACAACCCTTTGGTTTCCTTCTTCATCCATGCATTCAAAATTCTTATTATAATAGTCAAGCTTAACTCTGTGAATTTCTAACTAGTCCATTCCAATGAGAACATCATAGGAACCAAGCGGTAAAACATTCAAATCTGCACATGTGACTAACCCATCCATGACTAATGGGAATTTCTCTACCACTTCACTGACTTTTCTCTTGGTTCCAGTGGCTAGTTGAGCTAACCTTGATTTCCCATGCGTTAATTTCTTAAAAGCACAAATCTCAACAATTATAGGAGTAATATAACTGTGAGTAGATCCAAGGTCAATCAAAACATAAATAGATTGCTCAACAATCTTACCTTCCATTTCAACCACAGTTGATTGATGATCTGCCCGACAATCCTCTAACGCTGCATAAATTCTAGGGAAGGTCCTTGCTACTTGACCCACAATTTTTGCTTCTTGGACGTTGTAAGGTGGCCTTACATACCGTTCCTCATGCGGGCAGTTCCTGCACATGTGGTTTTCTCCACATATCCAACATTGGAGAGGTTCTCTAATCTCTTTTAGATTTCTTGACCTGCCATCCATCACTTTGGCTGGCTTAGTCATAGCTTGTGATGGCTGCCTTTTCCAATTTTAGAAGTGAGAAGGTTTGAAACCTTTCTTCCTTAGTCAAATTTCTTATTCTTTTTGTCCTTCCATGCCTGATGGTAATCAGGTTTGCCTTTGTTCTGATCATAGCAATATTTGGCCTTTCTTATAGCCTCTTCTAGAGTTTTAGGTTCATCAAACCCAATCCTGTCTTTGTAAGACTGAGGTAACCCACTCAGAAAATGCTGAATTTTTGCTTTATCATCTTTGATGTACCTAACATACCTCAACAAATCCAAGAATTTGTTGGCATATTCTTCCATGGTAGCTGTCCCAATTTCATCTCATGGAACTCTTTGATCTTATCATCATAGTACTTGTTAGAGAGGTACTTCTGCTTGAAATACTTCTTGAACTAATTCCACACAATATTTCTATCATTGATATTCCTTACTTTAATGAGGTTGTCCCACCATATAGATGCTCTTCCATTCAGATTGAATATGGATACCCTAGCCTTCATATTTCCAGAGTAGTGTTGGACTTGAAAATATTTCTTCATCCCAAGGAGCCGAGCTTCAGCTTCTTGACCAGTCTTTACCTCACCATTAAAGGTAGGAGGCCTTGCCTTATTAATTCATCCAGTGAATGGTTCTGGTAACGCCTCTTCCTCTCATTCCGGTGAGATGAAGAGCTTGAACCCCCAGTGGGTCCTTCAGAGTTAGATGATCCACTAGAAGACCTCTTTCTTTTTTTGGCACTGCTCTCACTTCCTTCTGGATGTACTGCCCGATTCCCAAAGTTTATCCACATTTAGATGTCTTTGAAACTCTACAGCATGGCTGCATTCAAATGATTCTGCTCCTCCTGAGCTTTAATCATTCTTTCATTATCTTCTCTGTAACTCTGCATCTCCACCCTTAGGCTTCTCATGGTGGCTGCAAAATACGAGGGAGTATATTGATATCTTCTTTCTTTAGACCCTATTTCATCATTTTCAAGTTAGACGTTTTCCCCCATGGCATCTTCCTTGTTCTCAAAGGGATCCTGTGCATCATTCATGCCGTAGGTTCTCATGGCCGAGCCAAAACCAACTTTCCCCAAATTGCACTAGGACTCTACAAAATGTGTTAGTAAACATCATTTGTTAGACAATAAACAATGTGCTTAAATTATGAGATTGTCTACCACAATGAAATGTTGGTATCATAGGGTACTCTTTCCTTTGTCAACCATTCATTCAGGCCCATTCAGGCCCAATGCTGCAACCCACAACTCTGATACCACAATGTCATGTACCCATACCCTGATTACCATGCAAAATTTAAAAAATTTGCTTAAAGAACCTTTGTTCTTCTATGAAACACATGGCATGGGATGAAAACCTCATCAACATTCATGCTTACTCATAAAAACCACTGTAACAGTCATTCCGCCCTTGACAAATCCACTTTGTGATCGGAAAAGGGTCACTTCCGCACTAAACCTATCCTTTCTGCACTCCGCCTTCTGCATTCCCCTTTTCGCCTTCTGCTGAGGAATTGGGAATCGGAAACACAATCTGTGACATAATCCTTCAATCACTTTTCACCTTTCACCTTCTGCCCTTCCCCCTTCGGAACTCGGAAGTCGAAAAAACAAATTTCGACGGATTCGTTTAACGACCTTCCACCTTCCACCTTCCTCCCTTCCACCTTCCTCCTTCGAAACTCGGAAGTCAAAAAAACAACTTTCGATGGATTCGTTTAACGACCTTCTGCCTTCTTCCTTCCGCCCTTCCACCTTCTTCCTTTGAAACTTGGAAGTCGGAAAAAAAACTTTCAACGGATTCGCTTAACAACCTTTCGCCTTCCGCCTTTGGAACTCGGAAGTCGGAAAAACAACTCTTCGCTTTATCTTTTTTTCCTGTTTTTTTCCTCCCGCCTTCAGCAGGCATATTTTGGGGCGCAGAAAACACACTTTTACCTTAGAATTTTTGGCTCTTTTCCGCATCCACCTTTCCGCCTTTCGTACTGCGGAATTCAGAAGTCGGAAGCTCCAACATTCTGCCTTGCTATTTTTCCTGTTTCCACCTTCCTCCTTTCGCCTTCCGTAGGTGGATTTCGGGGCACAGAAACACACATCTTACCATCAACTTAACTGCATTTCTGACCCTATAACCAGGATTCTAGCCTCCATGATCATAAGAAAAATGCAGTGAAAGATACAAGGCATAAACAAATGCAATGCACAAAAATTCAACAACAATAAACTCTACTGAAATCATTAACAAGCATTCATCATATTCAACATATTCATTCATAGGAAAATACATTGCGCAATAAGAATACCATATACTTATCTTTGAAGATGAAGTCGTCTCGCAACTAGCTATGTCCCTACAATGTTCCACCCAACCATAGGCCAGTTGTGTTCATTAATCTCTTAACACAACTGCTACCCCCAACCTGGGCATGAATTCCACAAGGAACTAGGGAACAACAGACTCACACACAGCCATAACACATCAAACACAGTCAATCCAACCTTCAACTGGGTTTATTGGACTGTCCAACCAAGCGAACACACAGTTGGGTTTATCTGGATGTAGGCAACCAAGACAAATAGATGGGTTTCATAGGCTACACAACCAAGCCATCTCACTACTGGGTTCACAGAAAATTCAACCAAGCCAGCATAACCAAATTCACAAAAAGACACAACCAAGCCAAGATCCAATTGGGTTTATCAAGCTGCCCAACCAAGCCAATATACAATTGGGTTTCATAGGCTATCAGCAAAGCCAATCTCCTTTGGGTTTCACAGGATGCTAAGGCAATGGAAAGGTAGAATGACTAAGCTAGTGGCTCATTCAAGAGCTAGGGATACCTCCACAAGATCTATCTATCCTGGCATCCACATTACCTGCACCCCAACATAAGGAAGCATCCCCTTCTTTGCTACACAGTCCCTCAGACTATGCCTTCCCTTTTAGTGCTCTTAAGGGTGTGCATAGAAGATTCCCAGCCACTCTTATCTTTTCCTGAGGTTCCTCTCTGCACTAGGTTTTTCAAGACCATTCCTCATGTCTTCCACTCCTAAGTCTTGCATACAGTTCAGACCCAAACCAGGGTGCACATCACAACAAACCACAGGGAAACACAACAACAACAACTCCACTCTATAACACTGAGAAACACGTTTTCACACCACAATGTAGTTCATGATAACAATGTAACACCATAACCAAAGTTGCACACACTCTGTAACATAGGAGAGACACTCTATGACTCAGGATGGTGAACAACCATGAACAACCACAAGGTGGAATGGAATTATGAACAATGAACAGAACCTTCTCCATGACTTAGGAGAGTGAACAATGCCTAATCGATTGTACTGGATGATAGGATGAATAAAAAATGACCAAACTGTTCAGGTGAATATTTGGATGACTGACTGGGCACGCCTTTTCTGGTTTTACTTTCTTCAGAAGCAAGAACACGACTTCTGCAACCACATGATTTCTCAGTCATGAAATTGACTGCCATGCCTTGCTCTACCCAAGGAATTAACTGCCTCAACCAATTTCTTGCAAGAAAATTGAATGATCAAGCACAGGGACGAACCAAGGTAGACAGCCTAAAGAACAGGTAACTTTTGAACAGATCTACGACTAAGATCGACTATCAAACAGATCGATGGTGCACACCGATTTCACTGATTCAACTAGCGCGAATTAACAAAATTTTGATGTGTGTGAAATCTCTATGAAATCTGCTTCATCAAGTTTGGAGTCCACCATTGTTCTGGTGGGGACACAAATCCAACGATCTACAAGGATTTCGATGATTCAACTAGCAATTTGTTTAACATCAACTAGTGGGCGTGAAATCTCTTTCCAAAAGGATTTATTCCATCGTGCATCTTCCTGGGTGACTTGGATGACAAATCAATGAAGGATTCTCTGCTGATTAGACTGAGTTTTGTGAGGATTGGACCCACAATCTCTCACCTGTCATCTGCTGGATTAATCCCTCTCCGTTCCTCTGTGAAATCATGCCCCCATCTCTTTCACGTTGCAGTACATAGCTAGTTGTGTTATTTTATTAAATTGTGTATTACATGATAACATCAAAATGCTATGTGCTTGACCAACACGATAAACCATAGGCATCAACCTTGATCACCTATACAAAACTCCAAATCGTGGCAGGGCCTTGGCCTTGAGCTCCTCGCCATGATTCAAATACAATATATACAACATGTACAATTTTAAGACCATGGGGTTACCGAGGCATTACAGTCCCCTCCCCCCTTGGTGTCGAAACCGGGGTGTTACAGTATAATCCATGGAATAAGTAGAAGTTTCTCATTCCATGGTCATATTCCATTTTTTACTTTCATTCTTTATAACTAATCTCTGTCCCATGTTACATTCTCATAGGGTATTGGATCCAAGTCTTTAATTACCTATAACTAGCATGAAGAATTCATGACTATTAGCGGTTATGTAAGTGTAGAAGCCATGGAAGAAATAGGAAACTATCCCCTACATGACCATGTTGCTTAATGACTCCCTCTAATCAAAATAATTTCACACAAAGATGGAAATCAATGTTTAGACTCTTCCTATCTGCATTGGAGCACACGTTGGTATTGATTTTTGAATGTATTACTCCCTTTTAGGGATGGAATTTGATAGGTAAATTGACCTCCAAATAGTGATTTGTCCATCAATACGGTGACAAATCAAGATTAATCGTGATAAATCTTTAGTATATACTTAAAATGTTTCGTAAAATTGTTCAAACCATCAGATTTAATGGGTGGATTGGATTTGAAATTCCAACCCCGCTCCCTATGGTTGGGTAGTGAATCGATCTTACATAGTGATTTTTTCAACCATTATTAAATGATAGATATTTAACTCTTATTTTTCCTCTTTGTAATTTATCTCTTTGGATTCAAACTTGATGAAGAATTTGCGCATGCATTTTGTATGGATCTACTAAAGAATAAATATAGGCATGTGTTTCCATGAATCCATGATTATATGTTTAAATTTCATTGTTGTGTTGGAATTTAATAGATACTAGGGTTCTCATATGGGACCAACAAAAGCTCCATTATAGTCTAGATGCATTGGTATTTTCAATATTTCCAAAGAGAAAAAGGTCCCACCTGAAGCACAATCTAGAATTTCAAAGTCTAGGGAAATACAATAGCATTTTTACAACTCCATAGACATCATTATCTTATGACACATGTGTTCTATACTTATGCAATGTATTAATAAACAAAACAACTAAACAACCAAATCATTGCCATAGGTTAAACACATAATAACCAAAATGTATAAACAAACATGGAAGTAATGCAACTCCATCATACATGCATAAAGGAGAGAAACTCATATTTTTAAAGGGACCCAAAAAACTACTTTATTCATATCTCTCGTCAAGTTACAATATAGATTTGTGATAACTTAGCAAACGCACTTAGAAACAAAGATCAACTAACCAAATAATCAACTACACAACATACCAACGTGCTAACCCTTTGACCCTAGACTTGAAGGGTTTTTTATACAATAATAGTTGCTAAGGTTAACCATGTAAAATTGGATATAAAAGGAATAGGCATGACTATGTCAATACACTACCCTACTCGGCTCATTAATTATATTCCTAAATTCTTAACTAGTTACAACCAACTTCCTTCGTGTTTTTTGCATTAATCTCTATGTTTTGATGTTGCACCTTGATGTTTGTTCATCCTTTAACAACTTCTCAAAAAAAGGAGCATAACCCTTGACCATAATCATTGAATTGCCCTTGAGTCAATCCTTCTATTCTTAGTTCACTTCAGACGAAGGGACCAATTTGAGGGAAATCAACATAGCTTGGTCGAAGAACTCCACAAATTGTTCCAATTATACATTCCTTTTGACCAATATAATAGAGGCACTAACAATGAATGTCTATTTACATGGACCTTTTCATTTCCCAATCGTGTTGGTTGTGTATGCTCCAAGGCTTACCACTCTAGTCCACAAATGGATCTCATTGATGAAGCGTAATATATGCATACTGCATTGTGGGTTGAATCTCCCTCAAGGCCCTGTTCCTTTTCAATGATGCCTCATGGAGTGCATTTGATCTTATCATCCACAACTTGAATTTCTTCAAATTGTGTTCACTACTCCAGAGGGTTGACATAGTCTGGACCTTGGAATTCATATGTTTTATTTGTTCTCGTAACTCCTCAATAGGTCAATTCCTCTATGCTAACAATCCCATCTAGTCATACACATCTATGAAAATTTGTTTTCTCTACTACGGCTATGTGCAGTTGAATCCTTGTAGTAATTATATCTTTGATTACAGGTCCTACTCTTCCCATTAAATGATCCGATTGCATTTTTCAACTATTCTTGTAGCTTTCTCGCCCTCAGATGAAATTTCTACCATATTGTATATACTATCTCCAAGAAGTCCCCATGTTGTTAATCACGAACTTCCTTTGGTATTTGCACATTTGATTAGTGTAACTATAGCCACATACCTTGCAGGCATGCTCAATCAACCTATATTTCCTCTTTGCGCATTGTCAACCGTACCTCTCCTACTCCCCCTCTTTTGTTACCTCTATAAGTTGTACTTGCACTTATTAATGGGAAAATTGTAGTTCTTTTCTTTGATGCTCAATTCATGAGATCCTATGCTCCACCTCATTCAAATCCAACATCATAACCACAACATGTTTGAAGTAGACCATTGTTTCATATATGAAGGTTTCATGTCCTAGCCCATTTTTAGAAACCAAGTGATTTATCGCTAGAAATAGAAGGATTAGAGTGTGAAGGTTTGTGAACTTCCATCTCTAATCCTTATCTGGTTGACTATAATTCTCACACTATCCAATCCTAATAGGATTCTGACAAAAATGGGACTACATAGTGTGTTTTTGGTAGATCCACACCATATCTTAATAGCGCACAAGATCATGCATGAGATACTCCAATTGTGCCATTATTGACAAATTGTTAAGTGGTGATAGTGGAGGAGGAGGGATAGTACTAGGGATGATTCCTTGTGTCTATTCTCCTTTAGTATATTCCATCATGACATGCTCTCTTGCGTGCCTTAATATTTCAAACATTTCCCAAAAGCATGGGGTTCATGCTATGGATCTTCACCACCTCCAACTACTCCTACCAATCCTCCAACTATCTCTATGACCTCACCTTATGTACCCCTTGCCTCCTATTGATTTTTCAGTGCCTTAGGACTCACGACACCTTCTTGCACATTTTATGTATGTTCCCCTATAGAATATGGGGCTACTTGCACTACCTTGTTTTTAATTGATACCCTAGGAATATCCAAATTAGTCTCTTATGGATCATCATCAATGTGCACAATTGGTGTGTGAGAATTGGTCATCTCAAATTTCTAGTATGCCTGCAAAGTTTCTTTAGCTGACTCCAGCCTATTTCTATTCCCAAAGTTTGCTAGATATTAGAAAAATGGATATGATAGCATTGGTTGTTGAGTTGTTGCAGAAGTCGCAGCAACCAAAACATGTATAGACCCAAACAATCTAGGACAATCTGAAACAAAGGTCAAAGAGAAGCTCAAAATTTGAACCGCCTTATTTCTATTTGTTTAATTATGCCTTCAAAAATTTTGTAACTTAACTGAAACATTCCTTGATATCCTTGCTTGATAATGTGGTTGTGTTTGAGATAGGTTTCATTAGCACAACTGCAAAAGTAGGTGGATAAATGGCTCTCCTATTTTCTCTATAGGGTCAAAATCATACCTTGAGTTGATTTGTTTCTCCTTCCTCTTTTTTAACATCATGGACTTGAATACTTATCTCTTTGTCCACATATTTTGAGATGGATAAGTGAACTCAGAGAAGTGAACATACCTTTTTGTTAAAAATGACCTCTATCACATAATAGGCAAGGGCGATTGCATTAAACTTGGTAGGATCAAACCCCCATGGATGCAGATGATAGGTGTGATCCCACTACATATAAAAAAAACTATTACTCATGTGCACATTCAATAATTCTTTCTAAACCCTCATTTCTTGGTTGGTGGTAGTGATCCTTTTATCATACAATTGGAAAATGCAACCTCATTAAACACCATGTTTTGCTTATTCTTTTAGCTCCACGGTTCAAACTAAATGTTGATGCAAATGGTTCAACATGGGGTGGTATGTAGTTCCTTATCCTGTGGTGGTTTCCACTTCCACATAGTGAAATTTATCAACAAATAACCAAAAAGGAAATATGACCCTAATGCATGGGCATCGACACAATCTTATAATAGTTTGCTCATAAAAATTTTACTTTAGTTCATCTTAACTCCTTGAATGGAAAATTCTTCCACTGAAATCATATCCACACAAATAAGACAATATATACAATGGGAAAACCCACTATGGGGAAAAACCCAACTATAAGTGAGGACTATGCCTTGTTATTTTCTTCTCTAATATGTAATGCAGATACAAATAAAGTGGCACTCTCTATGGTGTTACCTATGACAATGTGGCCTATATGGATCCTACAAGATATCCTACTTCTTCTATTATGCTTTAACATACACACCATGTATCTTTCTTAGCTATGGAACAATACTATACCATAATAATGAAACCCCCTCCTTCTCCTAGTGGCCTAGTATTTAACAATATCTCAATCGCCATCTACAATTAGTTCTAGGGTTTTGCATGCCTCACCCTCGATTAGGGTTAGAGTTTTGGACCCTGTAAAATGTTCTTGAAATTCCACATGTGTTGGTAATGAGATATGACATGGAATCCAACCAATACCATGGTGGTTAATGGGATATGTCAACTTGCAGGAGGCATAATTTCCATATAGGAACTTTGATTGAGGGGTTCTTAGCACCGTTGGAAATATCTCAGAACGTTGAAAAATGTTGGGGAGATTGGAAGTATGTTCATAAAATTTGACCCCAAAAAACATCTTTCACGCCCTTAAATGGGACTTATAAGGTTCTTGACCTCAAATATGAAAAGTAAAACATGCTCTTAAAATGGACCCTACGATCCAATTCATCCAATCTTTCCACCCAGAAAGGATCAAATCAATGAAAAATCATATATTGATCCATTTTAGATCATCCATGATCAAGGTAGTGATATTGGTATTCACAAAATGCATACCTCGATCACTAGACAAACTCCTTAGACATCTAAACCTTGTAATAATATTCTTAGAAATAAATGCAGTTGTGGTATTAGTAGATCAATCCTTCACAAGTGTAGAATTTTTCGATTTGGTGATATACTGGTTTCTATACTGATATATAACACCTTAGAATAGTGAGTAGGAGGGTCAATATTCCCACCAAAGTCAACAATCCATTTTTCAAAAGGCTACAATGCCCTAACTGGATTTAAGGGTAGTTCATCTATTCTGGAAGGCTTACCTACTTGCTAGCATAAATCACAAGTCCTAACATATTTATTAGAGTTATTAAACATTGTTGTCCACTACAAACCAACACGTAATACCTCATGGATTGTTTCTTTTCCACCAACATTCCCTCCTACAAATCCCTAATGACATTGTTTTCTAGGTAAATTTCCAGGGGAAAACCCCGAGTCACTTCCCCTCATTTCGTACCTATGGTAAGCCCAAATTATATCCGAAACAAATCCAATGAACAAGGGTTCAAAGCCATTGCAATAGTATATGCATTATGAGCTTAGTATGTCACTTAGGGTAATAGAACCAGGGTCGGGAGGATAACCTCCATCCTACAACCACTTGGGCTGGATCCAATTCACATACTCCATGATGACATTCCCACAAAATATATTTCCTTTCATGATCCATAAAACAACACTAAATAATGCCATCAACTTCCAACTTGTAGAATTATCTTCCAATTATAGATAATCCACAACTTTGACAACAACTAGATGGCATTTTTTATTGTAGAATAATCTTATAAAGAAGCACCAATAGTTTAAAAGGAAGCAATTTTTTCCAAATAGTCAAGGAAATATTCTACCTTGAAAAGCATGTGCATCTAGAATCTTGATATGGACCAAATTGATGAAATAACATAAATCATAAATAAAAGTATCTACGATCCTTGAGAATGGAAAAGAATCAATGAATAATAAACCTCTTCGTGGTGGCAACATCCTTTTACAATATATTCAATGCACAAGACAAGATGAAATGCATATACAAAGGAATATCCTTTACTGTAATTAGGAGATTAAGTGATGATGATGTAAGCTACCACTAAGTTTACCTAACCATAACTAATAAACTGATATTGACTAAGGGTTAGGGTATTAACATAGCCCCCCTATTTAACAAATATTTTCTCTTAAACCTTGTAATGGAGGGTATTTCTTCGTGAACCAATTATTTCCCAATGCAACTTATTTTGGATGCATATTCTTCCACTTTAGTAGGTATTCAATAATGGTTCTATTTTGTATAGATAGAGAACATTGCTCTATAAAAAAAATTGGTTCAAGAATCAACTCCCCTTCTTAATATAATTTTGGAGGTTATATTTTCATTGGCATAGTTTGTGCCATAACCCTTTTTAAGAAAGATACATGAAAAACCCTATAAATGTGAGAAGGAAAATCTAACTCATAAGTAATCAAGATATTGAGGGTGGATATCCAAAAGGATTTAATTCCAAGAGGAGAGGAGATAAAATATGGAAATCTCCTCTGAAATGCATAGAAGGAACATTGAAAAAATTAGATAAATGAAATACACAATGAAAATACAAGAGAGAGTTGGAGAACAAAGATTCTATTTATATGAACCATTACATGTAATGAGGCAAATTTGAGGACATCTTCTTCCCAATATTAACTCTTTCTCTACTACCTTTCTATAAGGTGTCTTTTTGATCATGTCAACTTTAATCCATAAAATCCATATATATATCATGTTCCTTTTTACACTTAATAAAAAAATGGCTTTATAAATTTTTACATCCAAACTTATACTATATGCCCCCTAAAATTCAAATCAATCCTCTCCCCTTACAAAATGGTGGTCCCCATATTTTCACTAAGAAAAAAAACAAGACCCCATTATGTATCATACCAACATCTTTACATTTTCCAGTTTCCAATGAAATACGGGTTTTGTGTGGTTTACCAGTAACCTTAGGTTTGTAAATGACCCATAATCGAGCTAGAAATGACAAGATTAATCTTGGTCCTGAATTATAAGTTTTGGGAATTATACATGGCCAGTAAATTATATAGGTACAAATAAAATTACAATGGGATTTAATAAATCCAAAATTAAAATCTTGTGAAAAATTTGTGACTTTTGGTGTAGTTGATCTCTAGTTGCAGCTTTGTTCATAACTTTGGATGTAGGAAAAAAAATCAAATTATGTCAAAGAATCATTTGAGTTATCAGAGATATATGTCCATTGGTATATGGAAATTGTTCTATAATATCCCAAGAAGTGAGAAAATGTCTACTGGAACTCAGTGTTCACTCCCTTCTTGGGTCGAATACATGCAGAGATTCAATTAATGATATCTCTCAAACTAGGAAGAAAAATGAAATTCTATGAAATACCCAATCGAGATGAAAAAAAATATTTTAAATGAGCTACAATAGACATTGTAAAAATCCTTTATAGGTTGCAATATATATCTAAATTTTGTAGAGGAGGGTTGACCTCCAATCCTTCAATCATTGTGCTTTTACGGCGCCCATATAACCGTGTGTAGGTTGAGAAAGGGATAGAATTAGGTCGCACATGCTTCAATACAAATTAAAAAAAAAAATTGTGCCATGACTATATGAAGATGAGATAATTTGGTAAGTGTAGAGGGTCACAAAATATGGCAAGGGTTTTTAGAGCAACATGGGCTATTGTAGAGATAATAGAACCTTTGTCCACAACATAGAAACCCTGCAAAATTTTTAATATATTTTTCATACCAATGGATATAGTGAAATCCATGCCATGATGCTCTTGCAATGGTGAATAAATATTCGATGATAAAAAAACCCTATAGTTCCTATGGACTGACTATGATGCTTACATTGTATGGCTCAACAAATGGACTTTGACAGTACCAAAATGAGGTTGGATACTATTGAAAATATTTGAAATTGAACTATGCTTTGAACCCTTATTATAATGGAATCGTTACCTACTTTGATACCAATGATCTAAATCGTGAGGGTGGAGATTCAGAAGGCTTGAATTCCAAGAGGAGAGGAGAGAAAATATGGAAATCTACTATGAAATTCCTAGTAGGAACATTGACAAAAATAGATAATTGAAATTCAAGAGAGAGTTGGAGAAGAATGCTTTTATTAAAATGAACCATTACATGCAATGAGACAAATTTTAGGACCTCTTCTTTGCAATATTAACTCTCTCCCTACTACATTTTTATAAGGTTTCTTGTTGACCATGACAACTTTGATTACCCGACTCCATAAATTACATGTCCATGATGTTCCCTTTTACACACACAATAAAAACTTTATTACTTTTACGTTCAAAATTAGACTATATCAGCCCATATATTTAGAGAAATAAACCACTTCAATCTCGTGAAGAATATTGTAGGGTCCATTGAATTTTGGAGCTAGTTTATGATTCTTTTTCGTTTGAGAATAAATTTCTTTTAGGGTTCTAGTCTAAAAAGTACAAAATCATTATCCTCAAATTGTATTTCACTTCAATGTTGATATAATTGTGTCTTCATCCCATTATGAGAAATTTGAAGGTTTTCTTTAAGAATTTGGATAGTTTCTTTATTATTTTGTACACGTGCATCCATTGCATGTACTTTGAAATGGACATGTAGAAAGGATGTGATTATACTAGGAGTTGAATATACATAATGATATTTAAATGGAGACATATTAGTATATGTGTGATAGGTGGAATTATACCACCATTATTCTAGAAGAATCCACTTGATCCATTAATATTTCTTTTCCAAAGAATGGAAACGAATATAACCCTCTAAACATTTGCTAAACGTTTATGTTTGATTATTTGTTTGTGGATGAGATGTTGAACTTAGAACTACTATTGTTCCCCTTATCTTCCATAACTCTTTCCAAAAATTCCTTGTGAATTTTGGATCTTTGTCACTTACTATTACTTTAGGCCCTATCCATGAATTATTTGAATTCCCTTCATGAACACTTCCACCACTTGACTTGCAGTAAATGTACCTTGAATTCCACAAAATTTTGCATATTTTGTAAGTCTATCCATGACCACAAAAATAGAATCCTTACCTTTTTATATTGGTAAAATTGTAATGAAGTTTATTGGTATCTCTTCCCATATTTGATTAGGTATATGCAAATGTTGAAGTAACTTTAGAGGTTTGATCGTCTCTCCTTTATTGCTTTGGAACACCTTACATTCCCTTACAAATTTTTGAATATCTTTCTTCATTCCTTCCCCCATTTTTTTCATCCTTCGATATGTTTTCCCATTGTAGAATTATTAGAATCCCTTAGTATTTGTTATTTATAATTTTATCAAGGGAATACAAATATTATACCCTTATACCAAAGGATATCTCTTTTCCATTGCCAATGTTCTATAGATCTCTTCCCTTCTTTTCAAAATTGTATTTTCTATCTAGTATTGTTATCTTCTTGCCATCATGGAGAGCTTCTTCCAACCACAGAAGAATGGAAAACATCATGGAATATAAGAGAAAGAAAATATACTATCACATCTTTCTTTCCTTTTTTGTAGATTATTTCAGAATCAACCCCTTTCATTTTTGCTTTCTATTTTTGTTTCTCTTCTAATAACACTTGTTACAAAAATTAATTTAGGTTGTTATTGTCAACATTGACTTTAAAATGTCTCCTAATGAGATATTGTCACCAATTTTTTTACTACATTTAAAATAGATGCCATTTCTGTTCATATGTAGATTTCATAAAGTCTTTTCCCTTGAATTGTTTACTTTCAAAATCCAATGGTCTCCCTTTCTCTAATTTCTTGTTCTATTGCATCACATACAACTATGAATGTTTTACTGAAATCAAATGTTGTTGTTAGCCATAAATATACACCTCCTGCAGACAAGAGTTGTCTCCTTAGTCTGAATGGTTCAGATCTAGAACAAAACACAAACACCAAATGTTAAACTTCCCCTAGATCTGGTTAATCACTAGAATGAAATGCCATGATACTTCTCTTAAATTTATTCCTCGCTATCCTCACAGAAGAACTTGTAAAAGATGGAAAAGAACAAGAGAAACATGATAGCATACAATATAATCAACTAGATCTATGCTTGTGACCAAGGAGTCAAACAATACATACACATGAAACAACATATACGTGAAAGAAAAGACATTTTTTATTATAAATGATTGGAGAGACTAAAACCTTTATGCCTTGGTGTTGAGAGTTTCTTCCAATGGATACTTACCTCTGACTTCACCTTTCCTCCAATAGTTCAAGAATTATTTTGGCAGAGTGTGTCTATGCAACACAATTTTTCCTCCCCTTTCTCATGGTTGATGAGCCAATATTTAAAGGCATGAGAGGATTGGTATGGTTGAGGATCTCATGGGTGAGGTGGATATAAGATCCAAAAAGGGAGGATCTCGAGTTACAGGTGGTTCCTAAACCATAGGGATGAGGCTCCATGAAGGAAAGCTTCGAGAAGCCTCTCGAAGCTTCTCTTTTTTCCTTGAAAACTAGAGCACCACTCCTTTAATGAAGCAGGCAAGTGGAGTTAAGGGGGTAATGCTTCTTGCAGTAAGGATAGAGGTAGTGGAGCACTCTTTGATCATGTATTAGGAGCATTGATGACTTGGGTAATGCTTTCTGTCAATGGAAGAGGAGCGTTACCAGCTCAAAACAAGGAAAGATTGCAAGGGGATAATTTCTTCCTTCATTTCTTTAGGGAAAACTTTGAGGTATTGGAGGAGAGAAGGGAATACCTATCTCATAACATGATGGTGATGATATTTAGGTGTAACAGTTTCCAAAATTGATGAGAAGACATACCATCCTTTTAGAGTGAGAATGCCAAGGTATCCTCTTCATGTCATACAAATGATTTTGTTTTCAAGAGAGATGTGAGTGGGCCTACAATGCATGCATAATTCTTAACACAATTTATATAATATATTGTAAGACAAAAAAATTCTCTAAGATTCTTAATGTTGTTATGAATAGTTCATCTTGTAATAGCTTGAATCTTTTGAATTGGTCAAGGTATGACCCAAATACTATATTCCTTGTTTCCCAAAATAAAACATAATTTCCTACTTACAATAGATTTCTCTTAAGAATTTATAAGAGTCAATGCACATTATTAATAAGTTATTTTGCAATATCCCTGATCTGATATCAGATTAGAATATTAACTCTGATGCAATTTTAATCAAAATTTTAAATGAAAATTTTCACTTAGTCAGTTAACTCTTGAAACAAGGCAAATAAGGGTATGTTGCTGATATTTTTGTAAATAGGGCATCGGGACGATGGGAGAAACCAATGACAATTCAGGACATATAAAGTATCTTTCATAACACATTTAAATCATGTACCATTTAAGCTTTGGAATCAGCTCCATTGAAATCTACTCCCATGCCTCTGAGTCACCCAACCATGCAACTAGGGAGAACTTCCACATCCAATCAAACAGGGGTTTGTGAAATGTTCATAGGAATTGCAAGACTGTTAATAATCCTCAAATTATTTTTCACAAAATCAAGAACATATCTGGAAGGATCTGGGGCTGTTGGGAAAGATTTGGGAAAAACTGACAGTTTTGTCCTGGGGAGACCCTGCTTAAAGAAGGCTGTCCAAAAAAGGTAAGAAATCAATGAAATATATGTCTAAGGGTTGGTATTGGTAGTGGAGTTGGTTAAATTCCTACATCAACTTTCAGAATGGTATTTGGATGCACATAAATTCCAGAATGAAGGAAACTGTAAAACTAGTAAAATTTACCTAGTCAACTGGCAAGGGTGTGCAACAATTAATGAATTTCATACTAGATTTAACTCAGAACTGCTATGGATGAATTACATAGACTAATATATCATCATTTAACATATAATATCATTTAATAGTTCTTCTCATAGATTTTACTTCATTCTTATTGCATAAATTGATAAAAAAACCAATATAGTGGGAAAATAAAGGTTCACTCATGAAAACTTAACATGAGAGCTCTATGGAACAAAAACCTTACTGAAAAAAAAATTCATAATAGTGGATTTGTACTGAGCATATCAGGAAGAGTTTTGGAGGACTTATCTCTCAAAAAATGGGATCCAAAACTGAGGGCAACAGGCCCAAATCTAACACCAAGCTGGGGATTAGAGTGTAGGTGAAGTTCCCTTCATTGGAGCTCGTCTTCAATGGATGGATTGGATGCTGTAGTGGTATGATATGAATCTTATAGTTCTGATCCTTTTCTCACCATCACCTGCATTGAAAATGGAAGGGAAGAAAGAAGAGAGGGAAAGGGACTTGGGGCACATCTCCCAAGAGACTAAGGCACAACACTCAGTATGAAGTTGGGATTCACCCAACACAAGATCATTCATTAACCAAAATATGAAATGAAGCTTGAATTATCATTAAATAAACCACTGGTGACTTGTTGGGCAAGCCAATCACCTACTGATCAAGTTTCCCTTGCTAAAACCCTAACCCTAGCCAAGTGGTGTGCCCTCCTTGAGAAACTAGCAAGTATGTGTCATGTGAGATGTTTCCTTGTCCATGCCTTTTATCCAACTTAGAAACTACACCCTCCTTAGGACCATATTTTCCTGCTTTTTCCTATGACAAATTTTCTGCACTTCTTGCTTTTGTAACTGAACCTCAGAATGGAAACTGTGACCTCCTTTGGACTAGAGTTTCCTGCTTTTCCTTATGATAGATTTTATGTCCTTCTGCTTATGTGACTAAACCTCTAAATGGAAAATACACCCTCCTTTGGCCCATAGTTTCCTCTTTTGTGTCTGACTTTTTTTTCTTCGCTTTTGGTACTTTCCCCTTTTTTCTGTTTCTTTGCTTTTGTCAGTCCTTTGACAGTTTCTAATTTTCCTCCTTGGCAAGTTGGCTTGCCCAAGTGCGCCCTCCTGACATGGCATCTTATTTTCCACATATTTAATTTCACAATAATTAATAATGACAATAAATCAAACTTAGTACAATCCTCCTACATAATTATTTTACCAACATTCCCTAGGTTAATTAATTAAGGTCACTTAGAACCCCTAGGTGTTTTGTAAGGTCCACACTCTTGGTGTTCAATAAGCTGGGGACATGAAAATACTCCCCTCCCAAGTTTGCTTGTCCCCAAGCATAATCAAACTAGGGTGCTTGAACATCTACTTACCCTCCCAAATGGAATCTTCACTAGGTAACCCCTTCCACTATATCAGATATTCTTTGATGGTTTTGTTCCTAAGTTTCCTTTATCTAACCTGCAACACTTTATTTGGTACTAAGACCAAATTGCCTTCATCATCTAGGGGTGGCAATTATTATGATGCCACTATATGTTGTCCAATTTCTTTCTTTAGACAAGATACATGGAAAACATTATGGATCTTACTCTTTGATGGAAGTTTCAACTCGTAGGCCAGTTCACCAAATTTTCTTAGAATCTTCTAGGTCCCATAGAATCTTGGTTGAAGCTTCTTAGCCCCTTTCTTCTTCAAATAAGACTTCCTATAAGGTTGCTTCCTTAGGTAGACTAAGTTTTCTACCCAGAATACTCTGTCAATCCGATGCTTATCTGCATACATTTTATGTTGGTTCTGCGCCACCTGCAAATTCTCTTTAAATTCCCTTAGAATATCTTGTTTTTCATGTAACCAATCTTCATATTTTTGGGCTCTACAGTATTATAGTAGAACTCTCTAAGGTGCAGCCAGGTGGTCCAAGCCCTTTGCTGTCCTATGAAATAGTTACGAAGGTACCCTTCAAGCCATTGAATCACCCATTCAGTTTGTCCATCTTTCTGGGGGTGATAGCTGGGGCTCATATTAAGTTTGTTCCCACCAGCAGGAACAGAGCCTACCAAAAGGCACTACTGAACTTGCTATCCCTATCACTGATTNTAGCATTATCTTAGGATCTTTAACTGAGAGAATAACATGCACAACAATAAACACAAGAGACAAGAGACACAAAGAATTTTCCTCAGGGAAACCATAAAGGACAAAACCCCGCAACTTCCTTATAGATAGTATCAGCACCAAAAGTAAAACCCGAAAACATAAAGATGATCTCCCAACAGCAGTAGTCTCTCTCTCTGGTCCTAGCTTCTTCTCTCTCACTCATGCGCCCCAGTGAGTGAGTGTGTGTGTGATAAATAGAGAGGCTCGCTCTCTATTTATATTCTTTCGTTCACTTAATGTCCACTTTAACATGTCGGCCCCACTTAACAATTACTTACTAGGTCTGACATCTCTAGGAGAGTCTAATAACCCTAGTGCCCCAAAACAATGGGGAGTTTAACCCTTGTTCAATAGGAGGTTTACCCACAATGACTTGACATGACTTGTTCACATTATAGAAACTCTCGATCGGAACATTCAGGCATGACATGACTCAATTACATTACAAACACTTCCTGGAATAAACATCGGGGTACAATACATAAGATATACAAGTGAATACATTCCAAATTTACAATTACATCAACACTCCCTCTTAACTAGGAAGGTATTCTCTCGACACAATTTATCAGCACAAGTATTCTTCTCTGTATCATCTAGATCATCATCAAGTCCTCATCATCTTCAAGTATTCTTCATCTTCAATTCATCTTCATCTTGATCTGGATCATCACTCGATTTGGATCATCATCACTGGATCTCGATCATCACTAGATATCGATCATCATTGCTGGATCATCATCACTAGATCTGGATCATCACTGCTAGATCATCATCATTGGATTTGGATCATCACTCGATCTAGATCATCACTGCTGGATCATCATCACTAGATTTGGATCATCACTCGATCTGGATCATCAATGGGTTATCATCACTAGTGCTATCTCTTGATTCTTCTCGTCACAGGAAGTTCTATAGAGCCATCCCCTTTTTATGTTGGTTGTAGGCCTGGCCTCCATGTAGGTCTTCTTCAATGTTTATATCTAACCTTAAGTCAGAATGGCCTGCCCAACACTTACATCTGACCTCATCTCGTCAGAAAGGCACGCCCAACACTCACATCTGACCATGAGAGGAACACATCCACCATCATGTTAGAATGGCCCAGCCCTTACATCTGACCATGGGAGGGCCCATCCTGCCCCCATGTCAGAATGGCCCAGCCCTTACATGTGACCATGGGAGGGCCCAACCTTCCCCCATGTCAGAATTGCCCAGCCCTTACATCTGACCATGGAAGGGACCAATCTTCTCACCATGTCAGAATGGCTCTTAGTCCCAGACTGAGGGTTCCTGGAAATAGACCAGGTGCCTCCATTCTCCTAAAGAATGGAATCAACCCTTATATCTGATTAAGTGGGAACACATCCCTCAATCACATCAGAATGGCCCTACACTTATATCTAATCACGTGAGACTACGTCCCATAGTCATATCAGAATGGCCCTCAGTACCAGACTAAGTATTCCTGGTAACTGACCAGGTATCTCCATTTAGAGAATGGAAATCAATGCTTATATCTGATCATGTAGGAACCAATCCTATAATGATATCAAAATGGCTCAGCACTCATATCTGACATGGAAGGAACCAATCCTCTCACCATGACAGAATGGCTCAGCCCTTACATCTGACCATGGAAGGAACCAATCCTCTCACCATGACAGAATGGCTCAGCCCTTACATCTGACCATGGAAGGAACCAATCCTCTCACCATGTCAGAATGGCTCTCAGCTCTAGGATGTTTATTCCTGGTAACTGACCAGGTGCCTCCGTTCAGAGAATGGAATTCATCACCTATATCTAATCATGTAGGAACCAATCCTACAGTCATCTCAAGATGGCTCAACACTTATATCTAACATGCGAGGAACCAATCCTCTCATCATGACAGAATGGCTCAGCCCTTACATCTAACCATGGAAGGAACCAATCCTCTCACCATGTCAGAATGGCTCATGGAATCATCACTTCCCCTTGGAGGGAACCTCGATATGGAGAACACTAAGCTTCTCCCTAAAGTACTCAAACTTCGCTCTGGCCAATGGATTAGTCAACACACTAGCTATCTGTTTGTCCATCGCAACATACTGGAGCTTCACTGCTCCTCTCTGCACCATATCCCTGATATAGTGATACTTGATCTCGATATGCTTTGACTTGTCATGGTACATTGGGTTCTCTGACAACTTCACACAACTCTGGTTGTCATAAGTAGCATCTAACTGGAGATCAAATAAATCAGACAGTAGCTTCCTCATCCATACTGCCTCACAACTAGCTAAGCAAGTTGTGACATACTCTGCTTCAATTGTACCCAGTGCCACACAGAATTGCTTCCTGCTAAACCAATAGATCACACCTAATCCCATACTGAAGCAACACCCTAAATAGCTCTTCCTATTGATGGCACTTCCTGCCCAATCCGAATCAACATAACCCTCCAGGTTAATCTTCTGATTCGCCTCATACTTGAGCCCATAATCAACTATACCCTTTAGGTACCTCAGAATATGCTTTGCAGCAATCAAGTGAACATGTCTCAGATCTGTCAGGAATTGGCTCAAGGTGTTCATAGCAAAGCAAATATCTAGTCTCATATTCATTAGGTACATTAGGGACCCAATCATCTGACGATACATCATTCTATCAACCAACTCTAATGAAGAAACACTCAGTAGCTTCAGGTTTGATGCCATAGGTGTGGTCATGGCCTTGCAGTCCATCATCCTGAACCTCTTCAGGATCTCTACTGCATACTTCCCTTGTCCCAGGGAGATTCTGCCACACCCCCATGCCTAGAAAGTAGTGCATCATATCCAAGTCCTTCATCTCGAACTCGGCAGCAAGTATCCTTCTTGCAACTTCTGTCAGGAACAAGTCATCGGCATATAACAAGAGCATCATTGGTCTTCCACCTTCAACCATGAGGAAAAGTTTGGAATCCTCTTTACTCTCAGTAAATCCTATAGTCACCAGTAAGCTATCCATCCTGTCGTACCATGTCAAACCTCGGGATCTTCTGTAGTCACTCCCTCTGAAGTGAAGCATCATACTCCCTCTATCTTTCGTACTCTATGCACTCTTTTCATGAGAAGCCTCGTGCTACGAACCTTTCCTTGTATCTCACAATGTTTCCATCTACTGCATGATGGAACTATGAACTTCCCTTCATGTATCGATACTACATTGTAGACATCATTCTTCTTAAACTGGTCTTCCCTTTCTTCTTGGTTACTTCTTCATAGCTGGAAGGTTTTGCATCAATGATGTCGTTGCATTCGTCATATTATTCTTTATCTGTCGTCACTTATTCTTTAGAACAAGTCTCATCCTTCTTTTCTTGTAGGTGATTATGTACGCGATCTTTCCTAGAAGTCAAATTCATTAGTTGTATGGTTAGAAACATTTCATAAGGGATATTCATAATGGAAAATTCTTATGCATAAATATATGATCATGCAACTATTTTAGTCAATACAACATTCATCCATATCTCACGGAAAATTTTCTAGATGCCTTCCATCTCCACCAGGACAACATTGAGATTGTGCAATAATCCAATATATTAGCAAAGAGGTTTCATTCTATATAAGTAGAAATGGAGAATTGTATAGCACCATGAGCTACTTACCCATCACATGCATATTAGTAGTATACTGTCATTAATGAAAACATTCTATCATTCATAATACATCAACTAAATATAAACAAATGCATAACAAAACAATATCATGAAATGACAATTGAATACTTATCTTTCTTTGTTTCGTGGGTAGACTCCTTCTTGAGCCTTCAACTTTATCATCTTCTTCATTCATAATAGCATCGTTTCTTATCCAAATGCTAAGATGGATAAGAGGTTCTTTAAGATTTGAGTCCTTTGTATTCCTCATCACTTGAGGGATCTTCTTTGGATGGTGAGAGCTTGATCTTCAATTGCTCCCATCTTCTCTTCTCTTATTATGAGTCAAGCTTCATCTTCTTCCCATAGTTTGCTGAAAGTAATCACTTCCTTCTAGCAAATATTCCTCGCATGAATGAATCCCATGATCTTGGGATGTCATTCAAGGTGGCTATCACTACTTTTGCATTCTACACTTCTTCTTCTACTGCTACAAGTTGTTCTTTAATTTGAGAGACCTATGTAAGGTATGACTGTATGGTCTTTGCATTTTGGATCTTCACATTCTTCAACTGGTTTCTTAAGGTCATCTTCTGATTTATGTTCTTCCATTCAAATATCTTGGTCAAGGAATCAACCATCTCTTTCAGTGTCAAAAACTTATGATTGAGGTAGCCTCTCCTGTCACTGTTTCAACACCATAGGTTTCATCAGAATTGTTTCACCAATTGGGACTTATGATCGTTTTCCAAGGTGACCTGTTTCAGGATTGTTCAGCATAGCAAAGTTGTACGGACTGCCACATGTCACTATTTTATCTTCTAGGTCTGAAACATGGAGCATAGAAATTAAAGTCCATGCCCTTTCTGGAACATCTTCATAAATTTCATTTGGACCTTCGTAGCCCGAGATATAGAAATTCTCCCCAGGTGTCCTGTTTGGGGATGAATCCTGGGAGATGCTAGAACCCTAACATGGAGGGATCACATCTCCTAGAATATAGCGAATATGAGGCTGAAATTTGGGAATAATGTAAATTAGGATTTTATCTTCGTCCTGTGAAATTTTCAACTCTTGATCCTTCTCCAATCCTGAGATATAGGAATGTAGAAAAACTTATTAGTTTTAGTAGTTTAGGGTTTTTCCGGCCCGGGGTCCAACCAGGGTTTGAATTTCCCGGAGTTATACCCAACCAAAAATCTTGACCCAGGTCTCTAAACTTCGATTTTGATGAGGAGAGAAATCCTATGCCAGGCTCACTCAAAAATTCCTCTTCTGTAAGAAGCCCTAATTTCTCGCACCAAAAACTGAAAATGCTCGGAATCGAATTCCGCTTCGATAGAAAGATGCGCCCTTCAATGGAGAGTCAACCTAGGATACGTTTGCTGATGGATTGTGGAGAGAGACCCAAAACGTAAGAAGCCCTAGCTTCTACAACTGCATAGTGTCTTCTTCTCAGGTTAGCTCTGATACCATGTTAGATTTTTATCATTCACGCTAGCATTATCTTAGGATCTTTTACTAAGAAAATAACATGCACATCAATAAACACAAGAGACAAGAGACACAAAGAATTTTCCTCAGGGAAATCATAAAGGAGAAAACTCCACAACTTCCTCAGAGATAGAATCAGCACCAAAAGTAAAACTTGAAAACATAAATATGATCTCCCGACAACAGTAGTTTCCCAGCTTCTTCTCTCTCACTCATGTGCCCTAGTGAGTGAGTGTGTGTGTGATAAATATAGAGGCTCACTCTCTATTTATATTATTTCCTTCACTTAATGTCCACTTTAACATGTCGGCCCCACTTAAAAATTACTTACTAGGTCTGACATCTCTAGGAGAGTCTAATAACCCTAGTGCCCCACAACTGTGGGGACTTTAACCCTTGATCAATAGGAGGGTTACCCACAATGACTTGACATGACTTGTTCACATTATAGAAACTCCCAATCGGAACATCGAGGCATGACATGACTCAATTACATTACAAACACTTCTTGGAATAAACATCGGGGTACAATACGTAAGATATACAAGTGAATACATTTCGAAGTTACAATTACATCAACATGATTATGGTTCTGGGAAATCCATGCATCCTAAAAACTTCCTTGAAAAATAGAGCAACAACCTCACTAACTGAAATTGTGGAGGTGATTGCAAAGAAGTGTGCAAATTCAGTTAACATGTCAACCACTACATAAATACTATCTTTCCCTTGAGTCTTTGGAAACCTAGTGATGAAGTCCATGGAGACACTCTCCCATTTATATTCTAGAATAGGAATAGGCTGGAGGAGTCTAGTAGGGTGTGTGTGCTCCACTTTGTTCTGCTAGCATGCAGAACATTTCCTAACATGCATGAGAACATCATCTTTGAGGCCCTTCTAGGTGAATCTATCTCTTACCTTTCGGTAAGTCTTCAGAAAACCAGGGTGGCTAGCCTCTGGTGCATCATGCGCAGCTTCTAGAATCTTATTCTTTAGCGCAGATCCAGGGACTAAGAAGATTCTATTTTTTCTAGTAGATGAGGTCATCATGTACCTTGTATTCTTCATTCTGTATTACCCCATCCAAAACTTCACAAGCAAACTGATTCTTTGAATATTTGACACCCAACTGTATCTTCAACTCAGTTAGCATATGCAACAAAGAGAGTGTGGGATTGCGGGAAAGGGAATCAACCACAACATTCATCTTCCCCTTTTTATATTCAATATCAAAGGCATATGTTTGGACTTTGCTCACCCATTTATGCTGCCTATCATTGAGCTCTTTCTGGGTTAGGAAGTGTCTAAGACTATTGTGATCAGTCTTAACTATGAATTTTCCTCCCACCAAATACTGTCAGAAATTTGCCAATGCATGCATAATGGCCAAAATATCCTTGTCATAGATTGAATATATCCTTTCATGAGGCTGCAATTTTATACTCTCGAATGCAATAGGGTGCCTATATTGCATCAGAACAACTCCAATTCCTTCTCCATAGGCATCATATTCTAGCACAAAAGGTTTAGAGAAATCAGGTAGAGCAAGTACTAGACAACTGCTCATTATCTCCTTCATATTTTGGAAATATTTTTTAGCCTTCCCATTAAAACTAAATGTACCCTTCTAAGTCATATATGTCAAAGTTGCAGTGAACTAGGAGTATCCTTTGACAAATTTATGGTAGTAGTTACAAAGGAAAATGAAGCCTCTCAGTTCGGTGAGGTTCCTTGGGCTTGGCTAACCCAATATGGCATCTATATTTTCTTGGTGCACTTTGACACCTTCTTGGTAGATCACATAGCTGAGATAGAGAAATTCGGTCATGCCGAACTCACACTTGGACACCTTAGCATAAAATGAGTGATATCCAAGTATAGTGAGCACCACATCTAAGTGGAGCAGGTGCTCCTCCCATGTCCTGCTATAAATTAGAATATCATCAAATAAGACAAGGAGATACATATGGAGCTGCTCACTGAAAACCTTGTTTATGCATGATTGGAAGGTTTACCAAGTATTAGTCAAGCCAAATGGCATGACCAAAAAATCAAAATGACCAAAATGACAATGAAAGGCTTTCTTCTGTATGTCTTCATCCCTCATTCTGATTTGGTGGTATCCTGACCAGAGGTCTAGTTTAAAAAATAATTTTTCTCCATGCAATTCATCCATTAGTTCATAAATCCAAGGGATTGGGTACCAGCTCTTTATGGTTTTCTAGTTCAAGGCCCGATAGTCTATGCACATTCTGAGTGTCCCATCCTTCTTCTTCACCAGAACCATCGAAGAATCAAAAGGACTGGAGCTTGGTCTAATGAGGCCCAACTCAAGGAGCTCCTTGATGACCTTCTCAATCTCATCCTTGAATTTCTTTGGATCCTTGTAGGGGTGGATTTTTGTTGGAATCGTACCAACTTCCAACTCAATTATGTGTTCAATGCCACGGTCAGGTGGCCTTCCATGTGGAAGGTTTTAAAAAAATCCCTTGTGTGTGTGCATCATATTTTTTATGTCTTTTGGATGAGAGGAAACCTTAACATTAGTTCCCTCAGTGATAATATGGAATTCAACAACCCATTCAATGTCCCCATGCCTTCAAATGAATCTCATGTTATTGGAAGAAATTAATTGGCTTGGGTAAGTATTCATACCCTTCAGAACTATAGGTTTCCCTTCAACATCTTTGAAACTTATTTGGGGTATTTTGTAATCCATGGAGTGTTATCCAATGGAGTGCAACCATTGAACTCCCAACACCATGTTGGCGTCTGCCACATTGACAACATAAAAGTTGTCTTTCATTGTGTAGTTTCCTATATTCACTTGCAGGTTTGGAATCCATTGATTGCATTCCATCGTATGGTTTCATGGGATGAACACAGTGAATCCTTCAAAGGACTTAGTTGGTAGCTTTCTTTTCTCCACAAGGGATGTATCAATAAAATTGTGGGTGGCAACCCCATCAACAAGGACTGTGATTCTTTGGACTTGTAGTACTCCTTTAAGCTTCAATGTATGGAACCGAGGTACTCCATTGAGTATTGCAACTTTGATGTTGGTTTGAGGGAGTTGCTCCTCTTCTTCAGGTTTTTCATATTCTCCATCTTCCATATTATGTTTTTACACCATCTCCTCATCACTTTCGGAGAACACTTAAATGTAGTGTGCCTTCCCCTTGACACACTTGTGGCTTGGAACCCAAGGTTCTTGGCAGAAAAACAAAGAGTTTTCCTCCTCATCTTATCCCGATCCTTGTAGGACTAGTATTTCTTGCAAGGGGCAGGAAATTTCCTCACCGGAGGTCTTTGATTTTGCAATTTAAAAGGCATAGAGGGTCTGGGAGGATACTTTCTCCTCATAATTGCATATTGGAGGTCTGTAGTTCTGCTCACCACTTCTTGTAGAGTTGTGGGTCGGTAATATTTCACCAACCCTCTCAAAGGAAAGGTTCAACCAGTGCTTCTGTAAAAAATAGGATCAACCTCGCTTGTGATATATCAGTGACAATTACTTCCACCTTTTGGAATTCTGATAAGTAAGATTAAGGAGTTCCCACTTGTATAATATGTCAAATCACGTAGAGAGATGTCAGGATCTCTCTGATAAAAAACTTATGCTAATATCCAGGTGAATTACTCATAGGTAACTACTTGAAACGCCTCCCCATAAATATGTAAGGTTTCCAACTGGATGGAATCCCTCTCTGCCATAGGATTTTGTTGTAAATAGGTGTCCAATTTCTGAATCCAAGAGCTCACTGTGCACTTGGCAGTGCCATCAAAGTATGGTAAGGTAATCCTGCCAATGGAATTCCTCAACTAAAAATTTTGATATGGTATACTTTCAACTCCTCTTGGCTTCCCTCTATATTGAGTTTCACAAAATTATTTGAATGACAGAACCCTTCTACACTCCCGAATCAAGGTTTGATATGCAACAAATTTCTCTTCCCATGAAGCAACTGTTTCAGTATGCACTTCAAGGTACTTCTTTGGGCATTCCATTAACTTGGGAATGGTGGTTCAGGGATGCAAATTATGTTCATATTTATATTCCATAGGAATATTCTGAGGCCTAGTATTATAGAATATGGATCCACTTAGGATCTTTCTCTCTTCATACTGGGAGCCAATGCTGATCCCTTCTCCATCTTTAGCACCCAACTGCTTAGCTAAGATCTCTCTGGTCTCTTGACCAGACTGAATGATATTTTCTAAAATTTCATTCATCCCTATCAACATGTTTCTCACAAAGTTTTTTAACTCATCCTTCTCATCCATATCTTCGTGGAATCTCCCTTCCTCAGAGTCAAGTTCCTCTTCTTAAGAGGCCTTCCTTTTAGAATCAGAATTAAATTTTGGACCCATTAATGAATATAAAGATTAGGTATGGAGGACCATGCTCGGATAGCACTGTAATATCTGATATCAGATCAGAATATTAACTCTGATGCAATTCTAATCAAAATTTTAAATGAAAATTTGCACTTAATCAGTCAACTCTTAAAACTAGGCAAATTAGGGTATGTTGCTGATACTTTTGTAAACAAGGAAAAAATATGATGGGAGAAACCAAGGAAAGTTTAGGAAAAATAAATTATCTTCCCTAACACATTGAAATTAGGGACCATTTATTTTTTGGAATCAACTCTGCCGAAACCTACTTCCACGCTTCTGGGTCACCCAACCATGCAACTAGGAAGAACTTCCACATCCAATCAACTAGTATTTTGTGCAAGGTTCAGAGGTATTTTTAGATTGGTAATAATCCTCAAATGAATTTTCAGATAGTCAAGAACATATTTGGAAGGACTTGAGGTTGTTGGGAAAGTTTTGGGAAAAAATGAATGTCAGTTTTTCCCCGCAAAGACCCGGCGTAAAGACGACTGTCTAGAAAAGGTATGAACTCAACCAAATGTCTATATGAGGGTTGGGATTGGTAGTGGGGTCATTTAAATTCCTAGTAAAACTTTTATAATGGTATTTGGATGCACATAACTTTCGGAATGAAGGAAACCATAAAGCTAGTAAAATTTACCTAGTCAATTAGCAAGGGTGTGCAACTTTTAATGAATTTCGTACCATATTTAACTCATACCTACTAATGATTAATTAAAGAGACTAATATATAATCATTTAACATATCATATCATTTAATACTTTTTCTCATGGATATTACTTCAATCTTATTGCTTTTTCTGATAAAAAAACCCATCTGGTGGGAAAATAAAGGTCCACTCATGAAAACTTAACATGAGAGCTCTCTGGAATAGAAACCTTACTGAATTACAGAATTCATAAGAGTGGATTTGGAATGATCATATCAGGAATAGTTTTGGAGGATTTATCTCTCCAAAAATGGCATTTGTTTGTGCCAGAGATTGTTCCCAGACTACAAGAGAACAAGCTAACACAATCTTAATAAACACAATAAAGTAAAATAGGGTTTTTCTAGGGTTTTGGTTGGGCAGTTTGAAGAGAAGAGGGTAAACATTCATAAGACCAAAGCAAACAATAAATCATGAGCATTTGAATGACTAAGATTTATAACATATAAACCATAATCCAACAAAATAAATACAATACTGAGTTTCACCCATAGTTAGCAATCATTTCAAGCATAAAAACATTAAACAGAAAATGAATATACCAACTGAGTAATTAACACAAATTAGAAATGAAACCAGTCAATAATCAAAAGGGAATATAGTGCATATATTTCATAGTTCAGTCATCAAAAACAAATAAGAGTCTTTACACTTAGCTCATAAACAAAGCCTAATAGCCTCCCCTTGTCAGCAAAAATCGAACTGTTTGTCCTCTTTCAGAATTACATTTATCCTATTCTTTCACAAATAGTTGCATAATTGAACCCTAACTACTTTTAGGTTATCTATCTAATTGTTCAATATAAACTAACATTATACAAAAATAAAATAAAATAACTTTTCAAACTAACTAATAACTGCTCTCCTAGTCTTTTGCTGCTTTAGCTAATAGAGCAATTCCCTCCAAAGCCTGAACTTTCCTTCTAGCTTTCAAGTGGCCTGCTTCCAAGTCTGCAACTTTCTTTGTTAACTCTTCATTCTGTTGAGTCAGCTTCTAGATTGTCTGATTTAATTCTGTAAACTGATTCTTTGTTTGTCTTTTTCTTTTAAGAGCCTCTTTAGATACTGCAATCAATTCCTAGTAGTGACTATTTACTCCCTCCAAGTATTCTCTAAGTATCCTATTTGCAGCTACTAAACCATCATTGGTTTCATGCATATATTCAATTTGATGCTTGTATTGCTTAATGCTCCTTTGTAGATTTTCCTTTTCAGAATCAATACATTTATCTGCTGATATTATTTGCATCCCTTCAGGTATCCATGGTATTTTCAGCTTCTTATATATTTCTTCATCCTCATTCATAAGCTTTGTGAAGGTTACAAGAACCTCTGGCTATTCTTCAGCTTCAATACTGCACTGAACTTCTTCTTCAATTAGCTCTCTTTTCTCCATACAAGATTTCTTTATATCATTCTGTTGTCGTTCCTGAATCATCTGTTTTCAAACCTCCATGAAAATGTTTGAAATATTAGTATCAGTAAAGACTGATTTTTCTTTTGATTCTATTGGTTTTTTACTTTTTAGAACTTCTTTGTTATCATATTCACTATCTCCCAATTCCTCCTGAGATGATGAATCTTCTATTATTGTAACCTTTTTCTCAGCCAATTTGGCATTTAATAGTTTCTTCATGTTTAACTTAAGCTTGTTCTTTAGCCTTGTCTTAGGTCTCTAGACTGCTCCAACTTCTCCTGACATTTTCAGAACTTTTCCTTGATGAGTTATTGAAGCAAATTCAACAACCTTCACTCTTTTCTTTCATGACACTGTCTCCTCTTCACCTTGATTTTATTCTGTAGGTAAAACATCTTCCACTGGCTCGACCTCTTTCATCTCTCACTGTAAAACTTTGCTTTCTTCAACATTAACTCACTATCCAAACTCAATGTTTTCATTTTCCTGATTTGAAGCTTCTCTTGGTTTATCAGCTTCTTCATCTTTGACTATGACATTCTTTCTAAGTTTCTTAATCAAAGTCTGACCCTTATCTACCTGTCTCTTCTAAGACTGATCCTCCTTCTCAGTTTTGAAACGTGACCAAAATAAGAAGTGTTCCCATGTCTTCTCTCTTTTCTGCAATACAGTACTTATGATCAATTTTATGAGCCCATGGTGAAAAAATGATTGTTTTGTATGATCTTGGTGTTCTTTCACCCTACATGACATCTTCTGTAAACTTTTCAAAAAGAAGAAAGGAAGATTCATTTTAGATTCATGACTGAGATGTTGAAGGAATCTAAAATGATACTTAAACACAAAGGAAAATCTCCCCTCACAAGTGACATAACTTTGTAAGATTTTGATAGGCTCAATCCACTCAGGTTTAAAGTTTTGAATAGGAACCCCTTTTCCCCAGTCTGCTACTACACCTGGAAGCAGATATCTCTGAGCATCAAAGGCGAAGGGAACCTTTTTGAACTAGAATTCTCTCTCATCCAGAATTCCTGTTGCTTCTACTAGTAACTCCCTGGTTAGTTTGAACTTCAAAGTGTCAAAAGACACTACATACTTGTCTAAACATTGAGCAAACTTGTAAGAAACCTCTGAATGATAACCTTCAATATTTTAGAAGAACACTAACCATCCTGCTTCTGCAAACAATTGTGCACAATCTAGAAAGTTTTTGACCCAACTTAAGTCTGAGGGTTCTGCCCTATTGGTCTTTCCACTCTTTTTCATTTTAAGATATTGTCAAACAACTTCTATAAATACAATACACTCTGCCTGTCCTTTAAGCTGGACAATACTTTTAACTTCATTACTGAGCATCCATCATTTAGTATCAATTAGGCTTAACAACCAATAATCTTCCCTCAATTCAGTCATTAATCTTCTGTTTAGAAAAACCCCAAATTAGTAAACCTTGGAAATCAGTTCGCATCCTACTTGTTAAAACAACTAATCCAACTGCTGGAATCCTATTCTCTTGTCTATCATGTGTTGAACTGCATGCCCCAATTTTCTCTAACCGTTTTGACACTCCAAATTACCGCTCCCCAAAGCCCTAATTTTACTCTATTTCAAAATTCTGATTTTCAAGTACTGATTTTTTGCCACGATCTCCACCTGCTCTACGTGCATTTCAGGAAAAAACGTGATTTGAAACACCTTTGTCTCATTATGGCCTGCTATCATTATTGCCTCACTTCTGCAAGAAACTGCCATGATTCCCCTTCATGATGATACTGACACTTGTCATAGTGATTAATATTTGAATGTTTCCACGGTATCGACGTCTTCCATCACTAACAACTATTCTTTCTTAGCATCGGTGATCAGAGCCCCAAGACTGAACGAATCAGCACCTCCCATTACTAACTTGTCGTCGATCAGAAGCAGTAATCTCTAATGCATCGAAACCTCAAGACACTATGCTACCGCAGTGTCAATGCTTTAGACCACTAGCTTCGCAATCGGTGATAGGAAGCTTTAATAACTATCGTGAACCATTAGCTTCGCGATCGGAGATCGGAAGGTTCATCAACTATTTCATCGAAGCTTTAAACCACTATGCTGCCACAGTGTTGGCGACATAAACCACTAGATTCACGATCGGTGATCGAAATATCTATCAAATATCTTCTCGGCGCTTTAAACAACTATGCTGCCGTAGTGTCGGTGCTTTAGACCACTAGCTTTGCGATCGGCGATCGCAAGCTCTAAAAACTACCTTGTCGGAGCTTTATACCAGATTGTTGCCGTAATGTCGGCGACATAGAGAAGTAAATCTCCACAACGTTGAATGATGATTTTTAACTTTGCATGAATTTCTTGTAGCACCTGTGTGCATTTGTTTTTGGCTTTCGCTACAAGAAAATTCAAGTTAATGATTTTCAAAAATTAAAGTCATGATATAGGGTTAGACTTGATTTAGGGACCCTAAGCAAACTTTAATGTTATTTTTTAGACTTTTTAATCCATATAAGCCTTATATAAGCCCTTTGATCATGAAATCAAACCAAAACTTGTAAAAGTAAACTAAAAAGAATCAAATAACATGAAAGCTAAAGGGAAAAAACTCAAACTATCCCAATCAACAAAATTTTCTAGGAATAAAAAGTAAAACCAAGCTTCAAAACATAAATAAAAGTATTAAAATATGGAAAATAAAAACATGACCTAACATCTGGCTCCTGCTATGGGATGAAGTCCTCCCTGTGAGGCTTCAAGAACCTATAGAACAATGCCTTTTGTGCTGCTACTTGCTAGTCTGCAAAATTTCCATTGGGTTATGGAGTCCTTATTCTGTTATTCACATCGATATTTACAATGAAAGTCCAATATCCATCTCAAAAACTGTAAAAATGCTTGAGGAATCGTCCATTAACTGGATTAGACAACTCCTCACCTTCCAAGGTATGTAGAACAAAAGTATTGTTTTCCAAAAACTTTGATACTATGAAAGGACCAAACCAAAGGTTATCAAACTTGCCATGCTTTTCTTTCTACTCCTTCCTAGCATCCCATCTCAAAACCATGTCTCCCACTGAAAAATTATTATCTTTGATCTTCCTATCAAATATTTCTTTTATATTCAACCTGTACAACTTAGCCTTTTCTTCCACTTTTTCTTGTTTCAGCTGTAACTCTATCATTGCATAAATTCTTCTTTGCATATCATTAGGTTCTTCGTGACAATCTTGAAAAAACTTCATCACTGGGATGCCCAACTGAATAGGAAAAACTGCATCTGTACCATATACTAATTGGAAAGGAGAAGTTCCAATTTCTTGCTTAACTGTTATTCTGTCTGCCCATAATGCATACTTTAGCATAGAATCCCATGATCTTTTATTATGGTTCAGTAACTTCCTAATACTTTGAATGATATTTTTATTAGATGACTCAGCTAACCCATTCCCCTGAGGATAATAAGGAGTTGAGTGTTTCAACAGGATACCATTCTTTTCACAAAATGCTACCATAGCCTTTGATTTAAAAGCCTTAGCATTGTCAGTCAATATTTTCTGCGGACATCCAAATCTACTAAGAATATTATATTCAATAAAATATATGATCATCTTATCTGTTGCATTTCTTGTGGGAATGGCCTCTACCCACTTAGTAAATACATCTGTAGCAGTCAAAATCCACTTATGCTGCCCTGAGGAAGATGTATTTATCTCTCCTCTGAAGTCCAAACCCCACTGCTGAAAGGGGGAATTAACTGCAATTGGTTTTAATGGTAATGACAACAACTTTTGTTTACCAGCAAACTTCTAACAAGGGATACATGCTCTTACCTATTGATATACATCTGAAAATAAAGAAGGCCAATAGTATCCTGCTCTTAGAATTTTATATGCTATTGCCTTCCAATATTTATGTCCTCCACAAGCACCTTCATGAGATTCAGAAATTACTCCAATTTCAGGTTTATATAAACATCTGAGTAGGATACCCCCTGGATCTTTCCAAAATAGCTGTTGTTCTACCAAACAATATTTAGTGGTTTTCAACTTCAAAGACCTAGCAGCTTTCTTGTCTAAGTGTTCTGGACATTGCAAGTACAAAAGAAAGTATACAATGTCTACATACCATGTAGATGCTGAATAGTGATCCATAATCTTCTCTTTCTCCAGCTCTGCTTGACTTTCTTCCTGTGCTAGTTTTTTTGCTGTGAGATGTAGCCCTAAAGATTAGCAATTTGAATCAGCTAGAATTTTAGCTAGACCTTGTCCCTTTACTAGCTTTGTAGGTCTAATTTCCACATCATATTCCATGATTTTGGCAATCTACTTTCCTCTTTTTCCCTCACTGTCAAGCTGAGTCAAAACATCTTTTATGGCAGCATTAGGCACATAAGCTATAACTTTGGAATGCAAAACATAAATTCTGAAAAATTTCAAAGCTTTTACCAAAGAGTAAGTCCGCTTCTCTAAAATGTTGTATTTAACTCCGAATCTCTAAGAGTTTTACTGAAAAATGCAATAGGATGTTCAAGACCATCCTTATTCTTCTGTAATAAAACAATAGCCAATGTATCTTTAGATGAAAAAGAAAAAGTTAGAAATTCTCTTGTAAAATCTGGACTTACTAATACTGGAGCTTCAGTAAGAGCCATCTTAATTTTTTCAAATGAGTTCTTTGCTTCTGCAATCCATTTGACCTCCTAATCTTTCTTCAACATGGTTGTAATCTGTTTGATAGTCTTAGCAAAATTTGGTATAAACCAACGCAGAAAATTGATTTTACCAATGAAAGATTGTACATCCTTCTTGCTCCTTGGCAAACTTATTTTCAGTATTGCTTTCACCCTCTTCGGATCAATCCTTATGCCATCAGCTGAAACTAAATGACCCAATAATTTACCTTCTTGTATAGCAAAATGTGATTTCTTTGGATTAAGAGATAAACCATATTTTCTGCATTCCAGAAAAGTTTGTTTTAAGTGTTTTAGATGCTCATCATCTGATTGAGAAAAGACTGTAATATCATCTAAGTAAATCACTACAAACTTATCTCTTTCCCCTACAAAGGCTATGTCCATAGCTCTTTGAAAAGTTGCTCCAACATTCGTTAATCCAAAAGGCATTTTATCATACATGAAAGTTCCCCAGGGAGTAGTAAAAGTTGTTTTTTCTTTATCATCAAGATGCATGGAAATTTGATTATATCCTGAAAAACCATCAACCATAAAAATTCTTTGTGCACCAACCACCTTTTGCAATATTTGTTCTATTTTTTGGCAAAGGGTAATTATCCTTCAATGAAGACCTATTCAGATTTCTAAAATCAACACAGTTTGATTTCTCCCTTCTTTTTCTTGACAGGAACTAAATTGGCAACCCATGAAGAATACCTAAGGGGAACAATGATCTTAGCATCTAACTTTTTCACCTCTTTTTCAATAACAGGAAACAAAGCTGGATTTATCCTCCTTAATTTCTGTTTGAAAGGTTTAACATTCAGTTTTAAAGGCACTTTATGCTGTATAATTCCAGTATCATATGTTTTCAAATCTTCATATGACCAAGCAAAAACATCAACATACTCTTTTAACAACTTAATGTACCCGTTCCTCTGTTCTACTGTGAGTGCTTTTGAAATCTTCACCATTCTAGGATGTTCAAGAGTGCCAGTATTACAGTCTGCCACATTTTCTTCTGAAGACTGTACAACAGGTTTTAAGGGTGTATCATCTTTTGAAAATATTCTCTCTAATGGTACCAAACCTTTAGGAATGAAATTACTTTTAATTTCAATAATCTTGTGACCAACAATCTCATTTTCTGCAATATCTTCAAAATCTTCATCCTCATCATCTTCTTCCTGATCAATTAGGGAATTGGAAAACTCACCTGTTAGCTCTAAAAACCTTTTTATTTCAATGTCATGCTTTACCTAACCTCAATAGGATACTTTAGCTGTGTTGTTTTAGGAATCCTAAAATGTGTGGCATCTAGGGCCAAAGAATCAACAGTTTGGTTATGATCCCTAGGAATATAAGTAATGTTAAAAGCCACAAAATAATTATCTATCATATCCCATACTTCATTACGGTACACTTTCAGCAAATCTTGTTTCACTTGATAGTTGTTCCTCACCTGCTGAACAACCAACTCGGAGTTGCCATATACAAAAATATGCTGAATGCCTAAATCTTTTGCAGCTTTCAAACCTAACAACAAAGATTCATATTCTGCAGTATTATTGGTGGTAATAAATGCCAATTTATACATTAAATTTACTGTTTCACCACCAGGAGATATTAAAAGAACCCCTACTCCAACACCTTCCTTGTAAGATGATCCATCAAAGTATAATTGCCAAAGTTCATCTTCTTGTTCCCTAGTGCATTTAAATGGCTTTTCTTTTTCAACCTGTAACAAACCAACAGTATTATCATCATCACTAAAATGCAACATACAAGTTCCCAAATCCTTGTCAACAACATACAAGGGATGATTTGTAGGGTTCTTGTCATCTGTCATAATATAGGCAAATTGTAACTCTCTGTATAACCTTCTGTTTTCTCCTCCCAATACAAGAATGGTGGCATATGTTAAATCCATTTCTAGAGTCCCACCAACCTTATTTTCCCAATATCTAGAGAGGAACAATTCAAATTTAGGTGTAATGTCTGCTACTACCACATCCATAATCACACTCTGCATTGGTAGCTGAGCCAAACTGACAACCATATCTTTAATCACTCCTAAACGTTTTACAGCTCATGAATCAAAAGCATACAAATCATGATAGGGTTTTGTTATACTCAAACATAGAGCCTCCATTACAACCTTTGGCATTAGGTTGTGTGATGCTCCTGGATCCAAAAGACAGTTATGTATCATTTGTTCATGAATAGTTAGTGTGATGTAAAAAGGAGGTGATGCACCTGCTTCATTTTCAGTTTTTTCTGCCAGAGCTGATCCAATCAAGATTTTAGGGCTTTCTTCTTATAGATTCACTGTAGCAGAGAGAGATTGACTATTTGCTGAACCAATCATTTTCAGAACTGAATTTTTGTAAGAAGGATTCTTCATTAACTTAGTAAAAGGCATAGGAATCTTGATTTTGCCTAATTCATTTTCCAAGTTAAAATTCTGCAAAATTTTGTTTACCTCTTCAACTTACACATTCTTCTTTTGTTTATCCTGAGTTTGTTTTTTCTCTAACACAGGATCAGACTGCTGTTTAGGAGGTGCAACTACCTTTTTCTTTAGATTTTGAACTACTTGCTTTAGACCTGACCTCAAATTTAAAGTTTTCTTTGGCTCAGTCTGGTATGCATCAGTAGTTACAACAGTCACTTCAAGATTTAAATCATTTTCTATTTCAAACATATCAGCATCATAATATTTTGAGTTTAAAAACTCTTCTCCAGTGACAAAACCCTCAGTTAACTACTCTTCAAAATAATTCATATCCTGGTCTGTATCCTCAAAGAACACTTCCTCTTCAATTTCTTCTTCATCAACTACATTATTCTGAAGTGGGGGTGGTACTTTTTGATCCTCAGTTTCCCTCCTTTCTTGCTGAATATCATTATTCCTTCTCTCTATGGGAATGGAATGAGGCACAAACTGTCTTCTGAATTGGTTTGGATTATTAGGGTTTCTATCACCCTCTTGAACAGGTTTGTTTGAATTCTTTTCTAATTCCAAATTTTTTAATTTTGCTGTCAAGATCTTAACTAGCTTGGCCATTTCATCAATTTTTCCTTCTTCAGAGTGGGATGTTGAAACCCCTGAAGTTGCCTCTTTCTTTCCCTTCCTGTCTTATATCTGTTGAGTTGTATTTCCCTTCAATCTATTAAAAGCTAATATATTGGACTCCACTTCTAATGCTGCATCTTGCATGTTCAATAAAGTAACAGGTCTTCTTTCTCTTAAAAGTAGGGAAAATTCATGATCAAAAGCATTGGCATATGTGAGTTTTGTAGATGTTTCTGAAGGTTTTATCTCTACAGGAATTCTGCGATACATTTTATTGAATCTCTTCGAAAAATCAGCTATGGTTTCATCCTTCTTTCTCCTAAGGGCTTCAAACTCAGTGATGTAATATGTGTGATCCTTGGTATCACCCCATTGTTTCATGAACAGGTCCTGAAGCTCTTCTATGATAGTGATAGAATTTGCAGGAAACTCCCTGAACCATTTTCTGACCTCTCCACCAAGACTCTGTACAAACATCCTCATCCATACATCCTTGGCCTCAATATTCTGATTATCATCATAGCCGAGAAAAGCATCCCAATGCTCCTCAGCTATAGTTTCACCTTGTCCATTAAACTTAGGTAGGTATTTTTGGTAATCACCTCCAGGAAGTGCATTCAAAGGCTGAGGAAAAACTAAATGTGCATACCTAGCTGCCACAATTCGGTCCATCATGTCTAATGGCTAATTTTGGGCTGCCATCTTTAAGTTAACTGATTTAGATGATGGAAAGACTTGACTAGAACTTGGTTGAAATGGAGTTTTACCAACTTTGAGGTGAAATAAAGGGATTTTACTAGGAGATATAGTCTTTGCTTTCTTGGAAGATTGAGGATCAGTGAAAACTTGAAAATTACTAACATGAATTGTAGGCTTCAACCAAGATGACTATGGTTCTTCTCCCTTCAGAACAGAAAAAGGTGATGAAATATCTAACTGATCAAGGTTACATAGAGCTGGTGATGACTGAGACCTTCTGATTTTCCTAGCTATTTTCAATATTTGTTCTGGGTCTGAAACACCCAACTGTAAAGGTGAAATAGGTCTGTTTCTTGTTCCAACTCCCTTAGTAGCCACTGTGAAATATTGGTGAAAAGTAGTCTTTAATATTTGCTGGTTTAAGTTCACCTCTCAAAACCAGTGAAAAGATAAGTATCCCAGGGAAAATAGGTTTTCAACTTCGTCCCTAGCAATGGCGCCAAATATGTTTGTGCCAGAAATTGTTCCCAGACTACAAGAGAACAAGCCAACACAATCTCAATAAACACAATAAAGTAAAATAGGGTTTTTCTAGGGTTTTGGTTGAACAGTTTGAAGACAAGAGGGTAAACATTCATAAGACCAAAGAAAACACTAAATCATGAGCATTTGGATGACTGAGATGTATAACATATAAACCATAATCCAGCAGAATAAATACAATACTAAGTTTCACCCATAGTTAGCAAGCATTTCAAGCATAAAACATTAAACAGGAAATGAATATACCAACTGAGTAATTAACACAAATTAGAAATGAAACCAGTCAATAATCAAAAGGGCATATAGTGCATATATTTCATAGTTCAGTCATCAAAAACACATAAGAGTCTTTACACTTAGATCATAAACAAAGCCTGATAGCCTCCCCTTGTCAGTAAAAATCGAACTGTTTGTCCTCTTTCAGACTTACATTTATCATGTTCTTTCACAAACAGTTGCATAACTGAACCCTAACTAGTTTTAGGTCATCTATGTAATTGTTCAATATAAACTAACATTATACAAAAATATAATAAAATAACTTTTCAAACTAACTAATAACTGCTCTCCTAGTCTTTTGCTGCTTCAGCTAATAAAGCAATTCCCTCCAAAGCCTGAACTTTCCTTCTAGCTTTCAAGTGGTTTGCTTCAAGGTCTGCAAATTTCTTTGTTAACTCTTCATTCTGCCGAATCAGCTCCTGGATAGTCTGCTTTAATTCTGTAAACTGATTCTATGTCTGTCTTTTTCTTTTAAGAGCCTCTTTACATACTACAATCAATTCATGGTAGTGACTATTTACTTCCTCCAAGTCTTCTTTAAGTCTCCTATTTGTAGCTACTAATGCATCATTGGTTTCATGCATATATTCAATTTGATGCTTGTATTGCTTAATGCTCCTTTGTAGATTTTCCTTTTTCATAATCAATACATTTATCTCCTGATATTGTTTGCATCCCTTCAGGTATCCATGGTATTTTCAGCTTCTTGTATATTTCTTCATCCTTATTCATAAGCTCTGTGAAGGTTACAAGAACCTTTGGCCATTCTTCAGCTTCAATACTGCACTAAACTTCTTCTTCAATTAGCTCTCTTTTCTGCATACAAGAATTCTTTATATCATTCTGCTGTCGTTCCTGAATCATCTGTTTTCGAACCTCCATGAAAATGTCTGAAATCTTAGTATCAGTAAAGACTGATTTTTCTTTTGATACTAATGGTTTTTTACCTTTTATAACTTCTTTGTTATCATCTTCACTATCTCCGAATTCCTCCTGAGATGATAAATCTTCTATTATTGTAACCTTTTTCTCAGCCAATTTGGGATTTAATAGTTTCTTCATGTTTAACTTAAGTTTGTTCTTTAGCCTTGTCTTTAGCCTTGTCTTAGGTCTCCAAACTGCTCCAACTTCTCCTGACATTTTCAGAACTTTCCCTTGATGAGTTATTGAAGCAAATTCAACACCCTTCACTCTTTTCTTTCGTGACACTGTCTCCTCTTCACCTTGATTTTATTATGTAGGTAAAACATCTTCCATTGGCTCGACTTCTTTCATCTCTGACTGTAAAACTTTGCTTTCCTGAACATTAACTCGCTGTCCAAACTCAATGTTTTCATTTTCTTGATTCAAAGCTTCTCCTGGTTTATCAGCTTCTTCATCTTTGACTATGACGTTCTTTCTTAGTTTCTTAATCAAAGTCTGACCCTTATCTACCTGTCTCTTCTGAGACTGATCCTCCTTCTCAGTTTTGAAACCTGACCAAAATAAGAAGTGTTCCCATGTCTTCTCTCTTTTCTGCAATACAGTACTTATGATTAGTTTTATGATCCCATGGTGAAAAACTGATTGTTTTGTGTGATCTTGGTGTTCTTTCACCCTACATGACATCTTCTATAATATTTTCAAAAAGAAGAAAGGAAGATTCATTTTAGATTCATGACTGAGATGTTGAAATAATCTAAAATGATACTTAAACACAAAGGCAAATTTCCCCTCACAGGTGACATAAATTTGTAAGATTTTGATACGCTCAATCCACTCAGGTTTAAAGTTTTGAATAGGAACCCCTTTTCCCCATTTTTCTACTACACCTGGAAGCAGATATCTCTGAGCATCAAAGGTGAAGGGAACCTTTTTGAACCAGAATTCTCCCTCATCCAGAATTCCTGTTGCTTCTGCTAGTAACTCCCTGGTTAGTTTGAACTTCAAAGCGTCAAAAGACACTACATCCTTGTCTAAGCATTGATCAAAATTGTAAGAAACCTCTGAATGATAACCTTCAATCTTTTCAAAGAACACTAACCATCCTACTTCTGCAAACAATTGTGTACAATCTGGAAAGTTTTTGACCCAACTTAAGTCTGAGGGTTCTTCCCTATTGGTCTTTCCACTCTTTTTCATTTTAAGATATTGTCAAACAACTTCTATAAATACAACACACTTTGACTATCCTTTAAGTTGGACAGTAATTTTAACTTCATTACTGAGCATCCATCATTTAGTATCAATTAGGATTAACAACTAATAATCTGCCCTCAATTCAATCATTAATCTTCTGTTTAGAAAAACCCCAAATTAATAAACCTTGGAAATCAGTTCGCAGCCTACCTGTTAAAACAACTAATCCAGCTACTGGAATCCTATTCTCCTATCTTTCAGGTGTCGAACTACATGTCCCAATATTCTCTGACCATTTTGACACTCCAAATGACCGCTCCCCAAATCCCTAATTTTACTTTGTTTCAAAATTCCGATTTTCAAGTACTGATTTTTCGCCACGATCCCCACCTGCTCTACGTGCATTTAAGGAAAAAACGTGATTTGAAACGCCTTTGTCTCATTATGGTCTGCTATCATTATTTCCTCACTTCTGCAAGAAACCGCCACGATTCACCTTCATGATGATACTGACACTTGTCATAGTGATTAATATTTGAATGTTGTCGTGGTATCAGCGTCTTCCATCACTAACAACTAATCTTTCTTTAGTATCGGTGATCGAAGCCCCAAGACTGAATGAATCGACACTTCCCATTACTAACTTGTAGGTGATCGGAAGCAGTAATCTCTAATGCATCGAAACCTCAAGACACTATGCTACTGCAGTGTCAGCGCTTTAGACCACTAGCTTCGCCATCGACGATCAGAAGCTTTAGCAACTATCTTTAAACCATTAGCTTCGTGATCGGCGATCGGAAGCTTCATCAACTATTTCATTGGAGCTTTAAACCACTATGCTACCGCAGTGTTGGCGACATAAACCACTAGCTTCGTAATCGGCAATCGAAAGCTCTATCAACTATCTTGTCGACGCTTTAAACAACTATGCTGCCGCAGTGTTGGAGCTTTAGACCACTAGCTTCACGATTAGCGATCGGAAGCTCTAGCAACTACCTCATCGGAGCTTTATACCAGATTGCTGCCACAGTGTCGACGACATAGAGAAGTAAATCTCCGCAACATTGAATGCTGATTTTTAACTTTGCACGACTTTCTTGTAGCGCATGTGTGCATTTGTTTTTGGCTTGCGCTACAAGAAAATTCAAGTTAATGATTTTCAAAAATTAAACTCATGATATAGTGTTAGACTTGATTTAGGGACCCTAAGCAAACTTTAATGTTATTTTTTAGACTTTTTAATCCATATAAGCCTTATATAAGCCCTTTGATCATGAAATCAAACCAAAACTTGTAAAAATAAACTAAAAAGAATCAAATAACATGAAAGCTAAAGGGAAAAAACTCAAACTATCCCAATCAACAAAATTTTCTAGGAATAAAAAGTAAAACCAAGCTTCAAAACATAAATAAAAGTATTTAAAGATGGAAAACAAAAACATGACCTAACAAGATCCAAGACTGAGGGAAGGAGGTCCAAATCTAACACCAAATTGGGGATTGGAGCTTAGGTGAAGTTCCCTTCACTGGTGCTTGTATTCAATGGATGGATTGGTTGTTGTAGTGGTATGATATAAATATTAGGGTGTCAATCCTTTGTTCACCATAACCTACACTGAAAAATGGAAGGGAAGAAAGAATATAGGGAAAGGGTCTTGGGTCGCATCTCCCAAGATACCGAGGCACAACACTTAGTATGAAGCTGGGATTCACTCAACACAAGATCATTAACTAACCAAACTATGAAATGGAGCTCTAATTATCATTAAATAGACTGTTGGTGACTTGTTTGGAAAGTCAATCACCTGATGATCAAGTTTCCCTTGATAAAACCCTAACCCTAGCTAAGTGGTGCGTCCTCCTTGAGAAACTAGCAAGTATGTGTCATATGAGATGTTTCCCTGTCCATGCCTTTCATCTAACTTAGAAACGGCACCCTCCTTAGGCCCAGAGTTGCCTAGTTTTTCCCATGACAAGTTTTCTGCACCGCCTTCTTTTGTAACTGAACATCAGAATGGAAACTGCGCCCTCCTTTGGCCTAAAGTTTTCTACTTTTACTTATGAAAGATTTTCTGGCCTTCTACTTTTGTGACTGAACCTCTAAATTGAAACTGTGCCCCCCTTTGGCCCAGAGTTTCCTCTTTTGTGTCTTACTGTTTTTTCTTGGCTTTTGGTACTTTCCCATTTTTCTGTCTTCTTGCTTTTGTCAGTCATTTGACAATTTCTAATTTTATTACTTGGAAAGGTGGCTTCCCCAAGTGCATCCTCCTGACATGGCAACTTATTTTCCACATATTTAGTTGCACAATAATTAATAATGACAAGAAATCAAACTTAGTACAAGCCTCCTACATAATTATTTAAAAAAAATTCCCTAGGTTAATTAATTAATGTCACTTAGAACCCCTAGGTGTTTAGCAAGGTCAACATTCTTGGAGTTCAATAAGGTGGGGACATGAAAGTACTCCCCTCCCAAGTCTGCTTGTCCCCAAGTAGAAGGAAACCGGGGTGTTGTAAGATCTGCTCACCCTCCCAAGTGGCATCTTCACTGGGTGAAGAACATGTTGTTATTAATCTTATTCTAAAGCATTTCCAAGCAAGGAAGAACACACACACACACAAACACATGCTATCATAAAACGGGTGCATGTTAAAAAGTAAAATGTGAAATGATGGTCTCAAGCCCATGGTATTTGGAAAAGTGAAATAAAAAATAATTAATTATTTAATTGACGAGTGCCATGTATTTTTGAATGAACATGTCTCTTAATGAAGGGTTATGATAAATAATAAAAAGAGAAAGTGTGTGTGAGAAAAATGTAGTAGAATTTGAAAAGTGTATGAAAAAATATTGAATATGATTCCAAAAGGGGATAGTTGAAATTAGTTTCAGGTTAGTTTGAAATTTTCTCTATAACTTATTTTTTGAAAATTTCTAGATAGGGAAATTTTGATGAGATGAAGACGATATATTTGAGTACATGTGGTCAAATTTTAGATGTTGGTTCGTTATACTTTTTGACATATGCCCTGTGGAAGTTAATGTTTCTGAATGGTCTTGAAATTAGCTTTAAACACGCCAGTTTGAAATTTCCATTATAATTAAATGGTATGGAAGGTTTCAGATTGTGAATTTTTTACTAGTAGGAATAGATATATATGAGTACGCGTGATCAAAATTTCAGACGTTGGTTAGGTACACTTTATGATATATGTCCTATGGAAGTTAGGGTTTATGAATGGTTTTGAAATCAACCTGAAACAAGTCAGTTTGGAATTTTTTCTATAACTTATTTTATGGGACATTTCAGACCATGAAAATTTCAGGAGATGGAAGCAATATATCTAGCTACATGTGGTCAAATTATCAGACATTAGTTTGATATAAATTTTGAGATATTCCCTATGGAAGTTAGGGCTTCTGAATGGTCCTAAAATTAGTTTCAAACATGACATTTTGGAATTTTCTCTATAACTTATTTATGGGAAATTTTCAGATTTTTCAATTTTCATAAATCGGAGGAGACATAGATAAGTACCTTAGGCAAAATTTTCAAACTTTGGTTTGCTATACTTTATGAGATATACCCTATGGAATTTAGGTTTTGTGAATGATCCTAAAATCAGTTTCAAATATGTCAACTTAGCATTTTCTCTATAACTTCTTTTCTAGAACTTTTCAAACTACGAAATTTTCATGGATTTGATGAGACATACCGAAGTAAATGAGTTAATATTTTCAGAATCATATTTGCAAAATTGGATACATGCTATGTTGTACAAGTTCATGTTTTAGAAGAGGCAAAAAAAAAATCTTTGGGAAAGTTACCATTTAGAAATTCAAATTTCATTCAGGCATGATGAAGGAAGAAGTAGCAAGAATACTCAATGAAGGTAATGTGAATGTTATGATATTTGAAATAAGTTATATGTACTGAAGACAAAATTGTAACTTGAAGCTTGATGTCGCACAAACTGAGATATTGATGTCTCTTACTAAGTTGATGTTTATTGTTGGGACAAATAGATTATCAATACAAGAGAAAAACAAGATTGTGGTGGTGTCTAAAGACACTGTAATTGCACTTAAAAACCATATCAATGATACAAATTTTGAAGATATATCGATAAAATATATCATTTATAAATAGGTTTTGGTAGAATCCCAACCCAACAATCATGGGACCAAATGTTCATAAAAGTGGGATCTAAAATCCACAGTGGTTACAATTTGACAAGATGAAGATACAATGGACCATAGGTTCCAAACCCCCTCGTAAACTCAGCTTGGGGAAAATAATAAATTATATAAAATCCCCCCTTAATTTAATCTGAACTGTGAACATTGATCGAACATGGTATAGCAACACTCCTAGAAGAAGTATGAAACATTGTCACTACCATCATCAAACTCAATGCAGTCACCCAAACATTATACAACATTGTTGTCCAAATACAGTGCCAATCGATAAATCGACTAGATAGAAAAACAACACAATCCAGTTTAGAAGTCGAAAAGCATAACAAGTATAGGAAATCTTTGTTAAGAAATACATTCTCTGTCCATCCAATTTCTCTGCCCCCCCCCCATTAAACGAAATTGAGGGATAATGAATAACAAGCACAAAAAGAGTGATTGAAACTCAATTGGAAAATAATCTAGTTGAAACATCGATCAACAGTCATCTCTGGTTGAACTATCGATTTAGTCAGTCATCATTGGCAAAAGCTTATTCAATGACATTCCAACCAATATTACAATCATATTTCATTACTTGGTTGAATATCGGTTGATAATTCTTCAATCAATATCAGTCGATCCATTTGTCAACAACCATCTTTATCCAATCCTCAGTTGTGCTAGAAGAAGTTGCCATTGATGTCAAATAGGGTGTCATTGATGTCAAAAGGGTGAAAATATATATGGTGTTCACATTGGTGTCAAGGGTATAATGATAATGTGGTTATAGTAGAGATAGATTGTTTGGGAATGTTTGATGAAGCCTTGAGTCTCCTAGAGAAGACCCTAATGATCCTAAGGAATCCCTTGAATAAGCCTTGTCACAAGTGTATAACTCCAAAGAAATCCCCTTATGACGTAGTGGTATCACATGATCCTCATGGGAAGACACTTTGAGTTGTACACAAGTGGTTCGAATCTCCTAATGATCATGATGACGTGGAGTGTAAATGAGTTCCTAAAGTGTTTCGAAGAATTGTTAATAATTTCGTAAATAAATGATGTTGGGTCACATGACCATTATGGTGGGTCACATGACCATTATGTTGGGTCACATGACCATGATGGTAGGTCACATGACCATGATTATAAGAAGTATAAGGAAGTCCCTAGAGGTGTCCCTAAGTAATTCCAATGAGAAATGTTGAAATAAGAAGTGAAAAACCCCTACACAATGATGTTTTTTCCACTTTCCCATGAGTTTTGGATACATTATCCATGGTGGAGAAGGCTCTAAAGAGTCTCAAAATTTGTTCCAAAGACAGTTTGTATTAAGCATGAAGTATCGACACAAGAAATAATGATGTATCCACCAAGAATGATGATGTGTCCACCATGCATGATGATGAGGAGATGGCCCAAAAGTTCCTTGATGAAGTTATCAAGTGATATAGAAGGGAATTTAAAGTTCATTTATGAAATCTTGAAGTAGAGGTTAACCCATTCAAGTACCCCTTAAAATATGGATAACCCTAAGTTAAGGAGTTGGTAAAGGGTAACCCTAAAATAAGCTAAAGGGTCTTGGATTAGTATAAATAGGAGAGGAAACTTTTCATTTTGACTAGCCAAAAATTGAAGAGAGGAGATACAAGAGTAGATGGACGAATTTCAGGGAAAGATGAAGTGAAGAAGCTAAAATTCTAGTGAAGTATGAACCTTGTGATGATTCCTACTTGGGTCTTTTGTTGTAAAATTTGTTTCAGGTAATCTTGGATTTTTTTCTATATATATTCTTATGGGATGTTTTAGACTGTTAAAGTTTAATGGGATGGATATAATATGTGTGAGTACCTATGGTAAAAATTTCAGATGCTAATTCACTATTTTTGGAGATATGACCTCGAGAATTTAGGGTTTCTGAACAATACTCAAACACATCAATTTGAATTTACAAGTTTTGATTCAAAACGTTTCAGAAAGTTCCCTTTGGACATGATACAATGGAGATATCAAAGGACATATGATGTAAGTTTCATATCCGTGTTCACTATTATTTTGGAGATATGATATTAGGAAGTTAGGGCTTCTGAATGAATCAGAAATCGTCTTTAAATATGTCAATTTGGAATTTTCATCATAAGTTTTGATTCAGGATTTTTCAGAGAGTTACCCTTGGAGGAGATGCATTAAATATTTTGAAAAACATGTGGTAGAATTTTTATATCTAGACTCATTATAGGTTTGTATTTATAGTTGCTATAAGCTAGGGTTTGTGACAAACACAGTGAAAATTCAAGAGAAGAAGACTGAGGAAGTCTTGCATAACTTTCCCATACAATATTAGAATCACCAAATTCTTGAGTCATTGGAAAGGTTTTTGTAATGACTATGTAACGACATGATATAGGATTTATTTTGGCTCCATATTGTTGTCTTGAAAAAGGTACAAATTTTGTACATGCTCTAGTGATTCTCTTGGTATACTTCTTGATGATCTTGGTATAGATCATTACGATGTTTGCATATATTATGGTGATGTTATTGGCGTAGATCATGGTGATTTTGATGATAATATTGGAATAGAACTTGGTGATTTGTTGGCATGGATATTGGTATTTATCTTGGAATATTTTATGTCTTTATCTTGGCATATTTTATGATGATCTTGACATATATCTTGGTGATTGTCTTGACATATTCCATAGCTTGGTAGACATCTTTCGGTCTTGCATAGATTTTTTGTTGTATATTTGAGGACTATATTGGAAGAAGTTTCCTATAAATTTGGAGGACATTATTGAGGCATGTACATGTTGATATTGTAGAGATAGAAATAGAGACAATTATTGTGGCTTTGTGACAAAGACAGTGATATAGATACAGGTTGACAACGAAAGTGATACAGGTACATGTTGATAATGACAATGACTCAGGTACAATGGCAGAGATATATTAGTTATATTATTAATACCAAGGTGGTAGTATGGGGAAAGGACAAGAGATCATAGTCTCCTTCAGGTTGGTGCCTAAGAAGTGTGACTTGGAGCTCATTAATACATATCAGGGTGGCAGGATGGGGAAATGATAGGAATTTGTAGCTTCCTTCCAGTTGGAGCCGGTAAATCTAGGGGGGTTGTAGACTCCTTCCAATTGGTTTTGGTAAATATAATGATTTGGAGCTCATTAAGGATTGGAGTCCTCTCTACAGGTTGGAGCCTTTGCATTAGGGGGTCATAGCCTCATTTTGGTTATTTCTAGAAAATTAGGGAGTGGGTGATTCCTTCCAGTTGTTGTTGGAAAATAAATTGAGTGTAATATTTATATTATATAATAAAAGCATTATGTGTTTTTCTCCCATTTGGGTTTCCACATAAAAATAACTTGTGCACTGTGTATGATTTTATGTGATGGTTTTATGAGATGACAAATAACATTGTTAATGGTCAATGCTTATATATTTCCTTTTAAGTTTGAAATTGTAAAAAGTGATCAATATTGATTCACCCCCCCTCTTAGTATTTCCAACAATTGGTATCAGAGCATTTTCCTTCAGGACAATCTAATGGTTGGAAGGAATATCTCTAGAGCTCATGGATGAACATGAAAGTATTTACTTTGTAGATGGGGTTCCTTTGTTCTATTGATAAAATTGTGATCATTGGATTATAAGTATGAGACTCTATCTACAAGGAAAAGATTTGGGTCTCTGACACTCTATTGTGAATGGATACTGTGCTCCATAAATACCACCAAAAATTCTGCCAAGAAGGAGTTAAGTAAGAATATTGCAATGGAAATGGATTCCATCTTGCATGGATGATCTGATCCTATGAAAGACAAACTTGGTAAGTGTACATCAGCTAAGAACTCTAGGAAAAGATACAAAACCTATACCCAAAGGGATATCTCCATCAGGTACAGGAAGACATTTAGAATGAAAGGTCAGATACAAAAAGTGAATAACATCCAAAATAAAATGATGAAATTATTTAAAATAAGGCAAAACTTATGAAGATGAATAAGACTAAAAAATTGAAGGGGGTAGATCTTGAAGAAGAATATTATGGAGAAAACTTCCTATGGATTGGGGTGGACAACAACATACAGTATGACAACAAAAATTGATCCATTCTCGAGCATGCTAAATATATAAATGAAACTAAAACCTGGGAATAAGAATCATACCTTTAACTAGACATTCGAAGAAGATCCCCATTGAGATTTCAACCAAAAATTGTCCCTACAATTCATCCTCAACAACAAAGTGATATACAAACATGATATATAAAGTGTTAGAGTCTAATATAGAATATTAAATTTAATCTTGTATACAAAGTAATTACATCCATGGATACAAATATTCATAATTACACATGAAAATGGACGAGAAATAGATATTTCTATTAATATAAACAAAGATACAATGACAACCTCTGTCGCCACCTCGTCAAAATCAAGAAACCGAGTCCTTCCACCCAGGCTTCCACTACTTCAATCCTCCATACAATGGAAATCTCACAAAGACAAAGGAAAGCTTGGGAAAGATCACTAATGGATGTTTCAAGGAAAAAGGGATACAGACTCAAGCATACAAGAATGGGGCACAATTTCACTATAATATCTTTTCTCTCCAAAATTATTCTCCTTCAATGCTTCACAATAACTCAATATATAGCCCCTCAATGAGAAATGAAGGGTCGAATCAGAGCATTTCCCAACATATGGAAGGACAAGGATCAATTCATTCGTTACTTGACGGGGAAAAATTCAAATATTTTTATTTTTTGAGCATAAAACTTGATGTATGCGGGTGACAATGGCACAAGATGTGTATATGGGTGCTGTAAACTTATGACCCACGTATATATTCAAAAATGTATTTTTAGGGGTTCAACTAGAGAATTAGGGTAACGGTGAGAAAATGGGATGAAGTGAGTCTGCATAGGGACAAGGAAAGGCCATCAAAGCATGATGTATCAGGTGTGGAAAAACATGATATAACATAGAAATGATGTAATGTCCCCTCCTTAGTGACTCCCTGGTCATCTCTCTAACCCATCAAATACCTATGGGTTTAGGTAGAAAATTAGATAAAGTAGTTCGAGATTAATTTTGGTCCATGGATTATTTAGTTAATTAAATTAAAGTTTAGTGAAGAATGTAACCTATAGTTTGGATTATGAAAATTGAGTCACAATAATCTGGGGACCAAGGAACAACTCATAGAAGATTCAGAATCAATTGGACATAAATTTGACATGAAACACATTGCAATTAGGAGTCACAACTATAAGAATGTATTCAATAATCAAAAGTAGAGATACAATGTGATACACTGGCATGAATAGCCAGGGAATTAGAATCCCAAGGAGTTCATTCGAATTGCATACATGAGAGTGTCTTAGATATCAGCTAGCCACACTAAGCACATCAATTAACCACTAATCACAACCATAATTGACTCTAACTCAGACCTAACTGAATCAGAGGAAGTAATGAATGAGTCTAACTGAATAGAACTCAACTGCATGTCAATCAGTAGGTGGGTGCACATATCTAACTCAATTCAGCTCCAATGAAGTGAAGTGAAGTGAACTGAGTCACTAGAAGTTGTTGAAGGCGCCTTAAATCACACCAGTTAACTCAAATCATCCCAAAATAGACAAATAGATGAGGAAGGCGCCTTTCCAAATTAGTGTAACTGATTTTTAGGTGAAAAAACATTTAGTTAACTAATTGTTGCACTTATGACAAGCATATCAACCCATATTTTCTCCCTGATTGAAGGAGGAAGCCTAGTTAGCCTCCCTGATTGAAGAGAAGGCTTAGTTTGCCTCCTTGATTGAAGGAGTGTGCTAGTGCTAATGCTGATGTCAAGGAGTGTGTTGGTGCTCATGATAATGTCAATAATTCAAGTCAATAACTTAGAATAAGTGGGTAATTAGGCCAAATTGACCAAATAAAGATGTGTGGGTTGGATAATGACTCCAACACCCCCCCTTAAGATATACTCATGGAGGAGTAAAAAAAAAATTCTAGGGGCCCAACAACAAAGGACATAGGTCACCCTGTACAAAAAGTAACTCTAAAATGCTAAGTGAGGAAAAGGGGAAAACCCAGTGGGAACTCCCCCCCCCCTCAAGATGAACACTAAAGAAGTAACTGGTCACCCTTTTGAACTCACTCCCAACAGTGAATGGAGGTAAGTGAAATTTTTCTCAGTAAATTTCTTGGTGAAAATATCTGCAATCTGCTCATCTGTGGGGTAGTATTGCAGAACAATTGTCATGTCATGCACCAAATCTCTGATGTAGTGCATGTGGATCTCAACATGTTTGGTCCTATGCCACTGAATTGGATCTGTTGATATATTGATAGCACTTTGGTTGTCACAAAATATGACTATGGATAAAACACTATCAATCTCAAACTCTGACAAAATTCCTTGCAGCGAAACTGCCTGGATGCAAGCATTTACTGCTCCCATGTACTCGGCCTTTGTTGAAGAAAGTGCAATGGCAGCCTTGTTTTTGTTGTACCAGAAAATGTGGACACCACCAAACTTAAAAACATACCCAAAAGTGGAATTCTGATCTATGGTATCCCCCGCCCAATCTAAATCTGTAAAATCGAGTCCTGACCAACTCTAGCTTAGATTTTGCAGCATAGTGAATGCCGTAGGATCTACTTCCCTGAATGTACTAAAGGATCCTCTTGGCTGGATTCCAATGGAGCTCATGAGGCTGCTGCATATATCTTGATACATCATTCATGGCATAACAAATTTCAGGCCTTGAATGTTTCAAGTATAGCAAGATTCTGATCAACTAGCAGTAAATAGTGGAATCCATGGGTGGAGTGGATTTTCCCTCTTCAAGACTGATTCCTGAGAGGAAAGGAAATGTGCAGCCTTAAAATAAGCCATTTTAAACTTAATTAATAGTTATGAAACATATTTTTATTGATTCACCATTATCCCATCATAGTCTTGAGTGATTTCAAGCCTAAGAAACTGTCTCGGCAGGCCCAAATCACTCATTTCAAAAGCATCATGAAGAGTAGTTTTTATAAAGGAAATCGAAGCAACTGTGCTTCTTGTTATCAAAATATCATCCACATACAATACTATGATAATAATTTTACCTTCATACTTCTTCAAATATACATTCTGATCATATTTTCATCTCTGGAATTCTTGTGAGAGCAGAAAGGCATCCATTTTGGCATACCAAGATCTTGGGGCCTGTTTCAACTCATATAAAGATTTCTACAACTTATGAACCAAGGAAGGATCTGATGTATATCCTTCAGTATTATTCATGTATATCTCCTCTTGCAGGTCTCCATGAATAAAATTACTCTTGAAATCCATGTGATGCACCTCCTAGTGCTTGGATGCGGCAATGGCCAAAATTAGTCTTATGGAATCCATCTTTGCCACTGGTGCAAAGGTCTCATGGTAGCCCACTCCTTGGACTTGGGAGAATCCTTTTGCAACCAGATGTTATTTGTACTTTCAGGTTGATCCATCTGTAGCAACCTTTTTCCGATATACCCACTTGCATTGAACAAGTTTCCTCCCATGTGGAAGGGAAACTATCTCCCAAGTTGCATGTTTTCGGAGAGAGTTGAACTCCTCGTCCATTGCAACTTTCCATCTCAAATATTTCCAAGAATGGTAGTAGCACCTAGGATCAGACCCAATCATAAAAATAATGTCTTAGACATCAAGGAATCATGACAAGAAAGAGCAATACCTGCTCTTTGAAAATCTGACCGAGTTCTTCTTGGATCAACAGGATTTCCAATGTTTGTCCCGACAGAAGAGAGTGTCTTTTTGGACCATTTTGGGAGATGAGTGGGCACATTTGAATCTGATTCAGAACCTGATATATAATTTTCACTCATATCATATATAAGATATGAAATATCAGAGCCTTCACTCCCATTTTCATCATTAGAATGATCAGCAGAACAGGAGGGAATTTCTGCAGTGTCTTCCTCGACTAGTTCTACCTCTTGGAGAGGTTCTTGAAAGAGGAAAATTATCTCAATGATTATCTGTTTGGTTCTCATATTGAGAAGTTTTTATCCCTTTTATTCCTCTAGGTACCCAATTAAAACACACTCAATACTCTGCGGTTTCAAATCCTTCCTCTTGTCAAGTGGAATTCGAGCCCAAGCAGTGGACCCAAAAACTCTGAAATTGGACACATCTGGTTTGTGCACAAAGTATGCTTCGAAAGGAGTTTTTTATTTAAAGAAATAGTGAGGTCCCATATTTTGAATGTAGGAATAAAAATTCATTACATCAAACCAAATATTTTTATCCAAATATTTGGCTTCCAGCATGCAGGGAGTCATCTCTTTGAGGGCCCGTTTTTTCCTTTTCGCTACACCATTCTGCTGGGGTGTGTAGGGAATGGAGTGATGGATTTATATCCCGTATTTAGCACATATTTGAAGCAGATTAGTATCAATATACTCTCATCCATTATCATATCTGAGAGACTTTATCTTCATACTAGAGGCAGTCTCAACAGAAGCCTTGAGTTCAATGAATCTTTCAAGAACTTCATATTTTTTCTTTAGGAAGAAAACCCAAGTAAATATGGAGAAGTCATCAATAAAGGTGAGTACATACCTTGAACCAATAATGGAGGTTGTAGGCATAGGACTGATGATTTCAGAATGGATCATCCCCAAAATACTTGTTGCATGGCTTGCCTTTCCACGATCAAATTTTTGCTTAGGGTGTTTGCCAACAATGCAACCTTTGCAAATTCCACTGGAAGTTTGATGGATGGGAGGCCTTCGAATATGGAATGTTTTTGAATTTTATACAAATATTTGAAGTTCAAATGTCCAAATATCTCATGCCATAGCTGACATACCTCATTTCCATGAGTCAGAAGAGTACTGGGATTTGCATCTGCCACAAACTTGGAAAACTCATAGGCCTTAGCATTGTGATTTTCTACGCCTGTTGCAATGGGTTTCCAAGATGCAATCTCTGAGATATCAACATCATTTGGGATGAAAGTAACTCTCTTTGGCACTCCTATGTGTGTCATTTGATATACACTCAACATATTGGAGGCCAAGGATGGTACATACAGAACATCAAAAAGGCTTCCATGTTCAAGTTTTACAATACCTTTTCCTTTCAAAATGATTTGAGAATAATTTCCCATGTGGTTGGGAATGCTTTTGTTGGGGTCCAGGAATGAGAAGGATTCTTTTCTCGCCACCATATGGTTCGAAGCACCAGAGTCTATTAGGAGAGCTCTAGTATTCGAAGCACTTGCCATGAGGGCATGTCCTCTTTTTGGTTGGATGTCTTGATCATGATTATCTCTCTTCTGAACACTCTCAGAAAGATTGATATTGTTCCTCTCAAGGATAAGAGTCATTTCATCAATATTTTTCTTCATGCAAGAATGTTCAGGTGAAATCCCTTTCTACAATAGGAACTCTTGATCTTTTTTTTGCCTTGGTTCCCTTTGTTCTTGTTCTTATTTGAGATGGAAGGATCATCTTGTTGCTGGTTCTTCTCCTTTTTCTTGGGAGCATCGAACTTAGTCTTTTGATTCTTTTTCTTTCCCTTACCATTCATGGCCTTGGGTCCCCCAACAAACAATGCTTGATATTTTGATTATTTGATGATCCCCATTTGCACAAGCTTGTCATGCTCTGTTGTGAGAGACTCAATGAAGGCATTAAGAGTCAACATCTTCCAATTTGGGGTTGTTATCTTCCCATTATGGAATGTAGAAAACAAAACTCAGTAATATTTTCCAAGTTTGGAAAGAATGGAGAGAATGAGTTGACCATCCTCATTCTCCACTTCAGACTTCTTCAACTAGAGCACTAGGTGCTTGAATTTGGTGAAGAAATCGAGTTTCAAAGTTTCCTGGGTGAAGAGAAATCAACTCATTCTCTAGCCGATAAATCCTCATGTCATCTTGCTTATCAAACAACTCATCAAGTTTATCCAAAATTTCCTTCAGATATTTCAATTGAGTGATATGGAAGTGAAGATATTTGGAAATCGAAAGGCACAGAAACCCAAAAGATTCATCAAGCTTATTCCAGTTTCTTGTTTTGTACACAAAATGATTAGGCTCTATCTTGGTGTCCATTGTGACTCTATAGATTCCTTTGGCACGCAATTGAATCTCCATGTCTCCCTTTCGCTAGTGGTAATTGAAAGGAGTAAGAGGATCCACAGAAGAGGCCATTTTTTTGTTGTAGCGAATGCAATAGAAGTCTTTCAAAAAACCTGGAAAAACACAAACAGGGCATCGTAAGGTCAGATAACCTGCACTTTTCAGGTTTTCATCACACCCAACTTAGTCAATTAAGCAATCTTGATCAACAATTCCTTTGCTTAGGACTTATGTGGTAAACCTTCGGATTTTGGTGCAGTGCTGGAATTTTTGAGCTTTTTTGCTCAAAATGCATCATAGACCCATCAAGGAATCTGTTCAAGAAGAAGATCCTTATCCTGTCGTGGCTCTGATACCATATGAAATTTGAGTCACAGTAATCTGATGACCAAGGAACAACTCATAGAATATTTAGATCAATTTCAAAGAAATTTGAAATGAAACACACTGCAATTAGGAGTTGCAGCTGTAAGAATGTATTCAATAATCAAAAGTAGAGATACAATGTGATACACTGGCATGAATAGCCAGACAATTCGAATCCCAAGGAGGTCATTCGAATTGCATACATGAGAGTGGCTTAGCTGTCAGTTAGCCACAATAAAAATATCAGTTAACCACTAATCACAACCATAATTGACTCTAACTGAATCAAAGGCAGTAATGACTAATTCTAACTGAATAGAACTCAACTGCATGTCAATCAGTAGGTGGGGGAGCATATCTAACTCAAGTCAGCTCCGATGAAGTGAAATGAGCTGAACTGAGTCACCAGAAGTTGTTGGAGGTGCCTTAAATCAATCTAGTTAACTCAAATCATCCCAAATTAGACAAATAGATGAGGAAGGTGCCTTTCCAACTCAGTGTAATTGATTGTTAGTTGAAACAAAATTCAGTTAACTAATTGGTGCAGTTATGACAAGCAAATCATCCCATATTTGCTCCATGATTGAAGGAGGAAGCCTAGTTATCCTTCTCGATTGAATGAGAAGGCTTAGTTGGCCTCCTCGATTGAAGGAGTGTGATGGTGCTGATGTTGATGTCAAGGAGTGAGCTGGTGCTCATGCTGATGTCAGTAATTCGAGTCAATAACATAGGATAAATGGGTAATTAGAACAAATTGACCAAATAAAGATGTATGGGTTGGATAATGACTCCAACTTGGATATTTAATTATTTATTAATTACTTGATGAGTTGTAAATGCTTAGGTGTCCTAGGAGGGTGCACAAGATATTAGGTGGACTCTATGAGTTGTCTTCCAAAAAGGAATCTAGAAGAAAAGCAACAAAAAGCAAGAAAGCCATTGAAAAGATGGAAAACCACATAAAAGCAAGAACAATATTTAAAAGAAGGAAAGTGGCAGAAAAGAAGGAAATCCATGAAAAGAAGGAACAAAACAAAAAATCAAGGAAAATAAAACCAAAGTAGGAAAGGAAAGAAATCAAGGAAAAAGTCTCATAAGGCCGCAAGTCCAAATTTAGTCAAGGAGGGCGCAATAGATGAGGCTAGAGGTCCATATTCAATGCATATTAAACAATAATATATATTATCTTATAAAAAGAGGTTGATCACACCTATTCACATATTTTTATAGTATTGATTATCAAATTTAACAACTCTACATTTTACAATACATGGGGGATGTGACCCTTATCAACAGCTGGGAGATGCCCCCCTTCTGTTCACCAAGATTGTTGAGGTATCATATAGAGATTGAGGAGGATGGAATTCATCCTTTCTCATTGATTCTAATGGCAAGTATTCCATAAAATTTTAAGGTCAATTCCAATTTCAAACAAGCCATCTAGTGCTCTAGCAGTGTTGAAGACTCCAACAACTAGTGTTTTTTTAGTTCTTTTAATTGTCCATATTATTGATGGAGGATGGTGATTTATTGGGTATTTACTGATATACCTACATATATGTAATGTAAATGAATCTTTCAAAAATTAGTTTAGTGAATTTTCTTCCTATTCTACAACCTTATCTTCCTCTTTAATGAATTTCTACTCCTATGCTCGTTTTGATGCCAATTTTGACTGGTTTTCATATTTGTTGTAATATCCTTACTTACACAACACCAAATCAAATTATGTGAGTTGTTGCAGTAATAATACACATAATAAAACCCATCCCATCCTTCACACTAGAAATCCGTTACCCTCATGTACCTTTGGAATTGAGTTGGAAATATACTAGTCGAGTTGTCCTGAAGTTTGAGTTTTCTTCCTGGATTCCAAACTCTATCAAATTAAATTAATTTCCTATATCAATATTTTAATAGCATGTTGGGGTATTCACATACCAACCACTTCCAGTTCTGTACTAGAATCCATTGTGTTCCATATACGTCTTGGGTCCAGTACCTTGAAGCCATTGGTTTAACTCAAAGAATGTGTACATGTCAAAGTTGGGTATTTTTCTAAAAATTTATTTATCCTGTATCATGCCCTAAATCTATCCTTGAAGTGTTCATATAGGTATTGAGGTGTTTGTGACTTAAGTTAAATTTCTAGACAAAACTAGTCAATTTTGAGTTAGTGTGCCTAGACCGGGGTTTGTGTACATTATAGTGGTATCAAATCATGATACTATGAACCTGCTCATGGATTTATGAGCTCAAATAAAAATCCATATTCAAAGAGGAAATATATAGAATAGCTCATTGCAGAATACAAAGAAGAAGTTAATTCCATTGAAGGAAAGATCCAAGGAGAAAGGGATACATCAAGCATGGATGAAAATGATGAATTCATACTCTTTGTCTAGAGAATGTTGAAAGTATTAAAATAAATATCACATAATATCATCCATTCAGGGAAAAATACAGGAGAATTCCCGGCAAAGAAGTTGGGAAACAAAGATGGAGAAGGGAGCAACATTGACTCTCAACATGAAGGAAAGAATTTCCATGGTTAGACTCTTTTTTCCAAGATAGGGCCTCACAATTGGCCTATTGAGTTCAAGGGTGATATCAAGAGTCAGCCATGGTCTACCATGAATAAATTTATTGAATAAAATAGAGAGGAACTAGAGTTACAGAGTGAATCATTTGCAACATAAGAGGATCACTATGAAAAGTACCAGAAGATTGTAGGATAACATTGACTTTCAAGGACTTCTGTGAATCCCAATAAAAAATCAATCAAAGAGAGAGTAGTAGGATTATTGCTAACAATTTTGAGTTGAATAATGCCATTGGTAATATCTATCTTCCATATTTTGATGGTTCATCAAAATGCATTGCTAGTTCATGGATCCATAAATTAGACACATACTTCCAACTGAACCCCATGGCTAAGAGGGATGTTATCAAAATGTATACCCTGCATCTTGATGGCGAGGCCAATGGATGGTGGTTCCATTAAATGAGGGATCTAGGTCATGACCAAGTGACAACATATGAGGAGTTCAACAAGGGATTGGTAGATAGATCTAATAAAAAATATATTGAGATATATTTCAAAAATCTAGTGCATGTAAGACATAATGGAACTCATGAGGAATATATTTCCGAATTCCAAAATATAGATTTCACAGCCGCTAACATATATGAATATATATTGATATTTTTATTCATAGAATGTGTTTCCGAGCCTCCGGTCGACCCAGGTTCAGATCCCTTGTTCGTCAACAAATACCAAGATATCAGCTCGACAGAGTAGGACCCCGTCGGTAACACATATGATGCAGATGTAGGCTCTCCCAAGATATCTATTGGGAACTGCCAGAACCATGTTTCTGCAGTTATGTGGGGATTTCACTCTTACAATACTTCTTAATTCACTCGACCGAAACTGGGAATTTATACTTCTTGTTCTTGCTTATTCATTCAAGATAACATTCTAATTATCCTTTTACACATATTGCAGTATTTAACATAAAAACCTGATCACATATTCAATCTATTAGCAATGTGACACTTATATATATGGATTTATTCATAAAAAGACACTATGCAACTTATTCAGATCCAATTATTCACAAAAGACATGCATTTGACATAAACCTTATTATCAAAGACACACATATACAACATTTAACGTGGAAACCAATCCGGGAAAAAACATAAAGGTGCTCTTCATCTTGCATGAGAACTAGGTTAGCACCTTGGTTTACACACTCAACTTGAAGAATCTTCTTTAGATATCGTTTACAATTCGTACATACCTCTATCCTCTCATGCACTCTAGATTTTGGTCTATGTATTTCTCCTGTTCTTCTCTCAACCTTCGATCCGCACATAACTTCGATTGATTCTCTAGCTAAGCAACTCTCTTCCTCTCTCAACTATCGATATGCACACAAACTGAATCGATTATCGAGCTAAGAATCTCTCTTCTCTCTCAACCTAGACCGATAATAGCAATGACAAACAACCCAAAAATCAACCTCTCAAAACAATGAGAAACCCACACACAACTTGGGTTCTCCCTTTTATAATCTATTACACGTCTTAATCAACCGACTCTTTTCTGTTAGCCCAAAATACAATTATGCTTTATTACCTAAAGCGTGATTTATTCTAGCTAACTCTTTACCCATGATCAATTGAACTGTCCTTTTCAACTTCTCTACTCTCTTTTTTTTATCGCGATTCCTTATATCATCTCAACTCTTCTTCCGTCACAACTTCCCTTCCTTTGCAGCTCTTCTTCCATCACAGGTCTTCTTCCTTCACAACGCTTCTTCCTTTTTGTCTTGCAACCATAATCTTTATCTTCCTGAGCATAATTCTGGTCGAATTCTTCCTAACTTTTCCTAGGGACAACAGGCCCCCAATAGTCACCCGTGAATCGTCGCAAGCCACATAGTATGAAAGCTATGTCATTGTGACCTTGCTTTGAGAATCCTGAAATATGTTTACTCTCTTTTCAGTCTCCTATCACACTTCTGCTTATGTCTTCTTACAATTTTCCACAAGTTTAGAACTGATGTGTTCCGAAGTTGTAAGTCTTGTTGACTCCAATGATCATCCCACCTTTTCATGTACAGGATGAATGATGCATGTAACTTTATCTACCTCTGCTTGTAACTATGCAACTTTGTCATTTCTCTTTTGCTGCTTTGTTCATAGTTTTGTAACCTACTGCTGTAGCTTCTTCATATCACCAACCTTAGCCATTTTCTCTACTAATGGCACCTTCTTTACTTAGTTCTTTAGTTGGTTCATATATGGTTCGACATTGCGCAACTACTTTGTTACTTTTTCTAACTCTTCATCTTCAATCAAATCTTCCCAAGACTGATAAACTTACTGGAATTCCTTGGCACATAGTGCCTCCTCCTCTTCTATCCTTATCGTAGCCTCAGTTGCTGTTGTTCTTCTTTCTTCCAATACCTTTGGAGGTGTACTGGGTTTCAATTGTAATTCCAAATCTATGACCCTTTTGTGGAATTTTTATACAATTTCTCCAAGTCAAAATACTTTGGCTTCTGCAAACATCTCATGCGTGATGTCTTCATTAGTAAACTTGTTGCAAGCAAGTGTGACAGTCGTGTCAAGACAATGCCCGTCCTCCTCCTAGGTCTTGGATTTTTTCTCTGTTTCCTGAATTTATTTCTTAATATTACTAACATATATGTGCAAGGAATTTACCTGATTAACCAATGCACGTTCTCGAATCTTCATTTATGTGAATACAACATTTTGAATGGAATGTACTTGATGTATTGGCAATGTAGAGAAATCTATGGTGACATGGTCCAAGTCTTTGACCATGATATTAAACTATGTTGTCCCCAATTTGATTGCTTGAATCTGCACTGGAACCTTTATTGGTGTATTTGGCATTGACATATTTCTAGGTCGCTTTTTAGACGAGCTAGCTATGTCCCACGAATTAGGCAATTGTGGTGTGTATTCGACGTCCACTCGAACTTATTTTATTGCTTTACAAAGTTTCTGTAGTAAATCTACAATGCTACATGTTAACTCTCTCTAACACTCATCTATGTTTTTGTAGCTCGCATCGACAAATTCTTCCATTTCTTCCTTCAGAAGTGTGTAATCATCATTTGTAAGGCCAACAATTCCAGCTGATTTGTTTCCCTTCCTCTTCTTATGACCTTGAGTAGACTTCTCTAACTGCTTCCTATTATACCCCACTATTGGTTCTTTTTGGGCCATACTTGAATCATTCTAAGTTTCAATGGTGGAAATATGTGGAGCCTCTTCTAGTGGTGGATATTCTCCCTTTCCTCCATATTTCTCTTTGGATGGATCATCCCATCGTAGCTCTTCTTCTGTAGATAGTTGATCATTTGCGTCAAGAATTATCCATTATGTCGGCAAGTCTCTGACATTGGCACCAAATTCATCAACATAAAGATAAAAATGCATTAGCAAACATTGCTTTTGTAAAGCCTGTCTAGGCTCCAATAAAATATGATGTGCCTGACTGAAAATATTATAAGTTTTCGAAACCTCTTAACGGTTGCCGTGGTGAGATTTTCCTTCTTCTTAATAAAATGTCAAAGGGACTCACCCTATAGAAATAATTCTATATTATTGTCTTTCTGTCGTTCAAGATTATCCTTACGGAACCAAATATTCTGGTATCGAGCTCCTTGAAATAAGACGGGAACATCTACCCCTTGGTAGTTTGCTGGTTTGGCCCATGCGAGAAAAGAAATAAAAATCAGTAGCCAAGAATAATGAAATGGGATACATTTTTCCTGTACCTCTTCTGCATCTTCTAATAGTTCATTTAGTAGGTAGTGCGACTAGCTTATATGGAATCATGTTGTGCATAGCTTTGTTGCAACAATTTCCCTGCGATACATTGGTTTGGTCACATATTTCGCAACAAATTACTAGATAAAAATTTCACTGTGAACTGAACACAATATCATTGATAGAGGCGATTGCAAAGCCCCGTATATCCCTTGTCATCTCATACTTATATTTCAACTTATTTCTTAGTTCTGTGTTTTGTTATTTCCCAAAAAATGGCGTTGGTTCAATGCCTGCAAAGGTAATCCCGATGATTGCTGTTACATCTCGACATTGACTGAAATATTCTAGTCGAGCCATAAAAATTCGCCATGGAAACATACTAGCAGTTGTTTAACACAGGTATTGAATTTTGTTGTGCAACCAAAATTTGGCATGTACATCAATGATAATAATCCAACTTTGTCCAATCCTCTTACCCTTTCCAATGGAACCATCTAGAGAGGGCCATCCTCTATGTCATGGACAATTGTTATATAATTTTTCCTGTCCAGTTCTAGAAACTTGCACAAGTCGTGGTCAACAAACCTCATCTTCTACAAGTTTGGAATGATTTTCACAATTTCTCGAACTCCTTTCGGTATGGCTAGTGATGCCAATTGATACCTTTCAATTTTTTTGAAGTCTAACCTTAGGTGCACCGATTAGTCTGCGAGGCACATAGTCTGGCATCATGGATATAGACCCTTCTTCTTCTTCTTTTGGTGGTGGTGATACTACCTTCTTGTGGGTACCAGATAGTTTCCTTTTTGACGTTCGAGGTGGGTCTGGTAGTTGTTGAAATATTGTAACTTCGAAGAATATTCTATATGTATCTTTTGTGGTCCCCGATGGTCCTACCGAGAGAACCACTTGTATTATCTTGTAACCCGATGCTTCTAATCGAAAGAACTAATAAGAGTCATGAGGCAGTCCCCTCTAATTGTAAAGGTGGGTCATTAGCACCCCAGTGTGGTTACTTGAGCCTACATGTGTAACTCGAGCCTACATGATTAACTCAAGCCTACATGACAGATGAGTTAACTTAAGTGAACGGATGAATATAAATAGAGGTGTAGTGCTCCTCATTTGTGACACACACTCTCACTTGTGTAGCGCATTAGTGGAGAAGAGAAGTAGCTGGAGAAGGAGGAGGATCAGGCTTTGATCTCCTTGCTAGTTTTATCTTTTATCTTTTTGGGGCATCTATATTGAGGAAGCTTTTACTGGGTTTTTCCCTTTAGGGTTTTCCCAGGATAAATCCTTGCGTTCCGTTTGTATGGTTGTGCTTGTATATCTTTCAGTGATCATGTTTATATGCTTTTGTTATGAATATGAAATGAAATACTTATGTCTTAGCTAAGCATATGAAAATTTAACATGGTATCAGAGCCACCCTGAAAGAAGACATTATGAAGCTATAGAAGTTAGGGCTTCTTATTTTTTGGGTCTCTATCCACAATCGATCAGCAAAAGAAGGCTAGACTGACTCTCCATTGAAGGGCGCATCTTTCTGTCGAAGCGGAATTCAATTCCGAGCATTTTCAGTTTTGGTGCAGAAAATTAGGGCTTTCTACAGAAGAGGAATTTTTGAGTTAGCCCAGAATAGGATTGTTCTCCTCATCAAAATCGAATTTTAGAGGCCTGGATCAAGAAATTTGGTTGGGTGAAACTTCGGAAAAGTCAAACCCTAGTTTGACCCCGTTCTGGAAAAACCCTAAATACTAAAACTGCTAAGTTTTGGTACATTCGCTATATCCTGAGATTGGCGAAGGATCAAGAGTTGAAAATTTCATAGTCCAAAGATAAAATCTTTATTTACACTTTATCCACAATTCATCCTCAGATTCGCTATATTCTGGGAGATATGATCCCTCCAAGTTAGGGTTCTAGCCTCTTCCAAAATTCATCCCTAAACAAGACACCTGGGGATAATTGATGTAGCGTGGGCTACAGAGGTCCAAATAGAATTCCTGAAGATTTTCCAGAAGAATCATGGGATTTACTCTCTGTGGTATGAATTTCAGAACCTGAAGATGAACCAGTGACACGTGGCATGCCTTACAACTTCACTAATCTGAACAGTCTTGTAACAGGTCACCTTGGGAAAATGATAATAAATCCCAATTGGTGAAACCAATTTTGATGAAACCTATGATGTTGGATCAGGGAAATTCTATTTTAACTCGGTGATAAATTTCATACATAGAGGAGTAGTAATTTCAGAGATATCACAGAAACAGTAACAGGAATTTCTGCAGAAGAAATTGGAAAATTAGGGCTTCCTGTTCCGGGAGCTTCCCTCCACTGTTTTCAGAAAAGGAGTACGTTGGACAGATCCATTTGAAGAGATATATCTTTCTATCCAATCATATCTGAAATATTCCAATTTTTTAAAATTAGGGTTTCTCTGACAAACCCTACATCATCCAGCTCCGGAAGCAGGATGGACACCTCAAATCGGTAAGATCTAATCTTTTGCTATTTGCATTTGAGGTTCTCATTTCATAGTGATCTATCACATCAGCTTGATGATAAGCTTGGTGAAGTTAAAAAATTCCAAGCATGGAAGTATTGGATCTCTCTGAAGAAAATGAATTGGACACCTACATGAGTAGAGAGGTTCCATTTCTAGAGGGAGATGAGCCTCAAAGCCTTACACAAGAAGAACTTGATCAAGGCCAAGAAGATCATTGTTGATTCAATCACGAATCAACTTGTACAACAAGTGTCTTCCCTAAAGACACCGAAGATGTTTGATTCCTTGATCAAGCTATTTGAAGATAAGAACATAATTCAGAAGATGGATTTGAGAAAATAGTTGAAGAATGTGAAGATCTAGAATGCATAACATCTTGAAGCGGTAGAAGAAGACGCATAAGTGGTGATAGCCACCTTGAATGGCCTCCCATGATCATGGGATTCATTCATGCAAGGAATGTGTGCCAAAAGGAAGTGATTACTTTCAGTTGACTCTGGGAAGAAGAAGAAGCTCGTCTCATAAGAAGAGAAGAAGAAAGATGGGAGCAAATTGAAGATCAAGCTCTCACCATTCAAAGAAGATCCCTCAAGCGATGAGGAATATGAAGAACTAAATTCTTGACAAACCTCTTATGCATCTTATCATTTGGATAAGAAATGATGATTTCATGGATGAATAAGATGATGAAGTAGATTCATCAAGAAGGAGTCTACCCACGAAAAAAACAAAAGATAAGTATTCAATTGTCATTTAATGATATTGTTTTGTTATGCATTTGATTATATTCAGTTGATGTGTTGTTTGCATGCATGTGATGGGTAAGTAGCTCATGGGTCTATACAAATATCCATTGTTACTTATCTAGAATGAAACCTATTTGCTGACATATTGGATTATTGCACAATCTCAATGATGTCATGGTAGAGATGGAAGGCATATAGAAAGTTTCTATGAGATATGGATGAATGTTTTATTAGCTAAATAGTTCCATGATGCATAAGAATTTGTCGTTATGCATATGTAGTTATAACCATGCAACTGGTGCATTTGAATTGTAGGAAAGGTCCTGTACAACCTCCTAAAAGAAAAGAAGGATGATACTTGTTCCAAAGAACAAGTGATAACAATTCAATAAACATGAATCTGAATCTCCCAGGGTCAGAGACACCATGACGAAAGAAAGAGCTTCAGAGAGTGGTAGATCCACCTTGAAGGATGAAGACCACCATGGGTATGAGAGATAACTCAAGAAGAAGAAAAGAATGCTATGAAAGAAGCTATGATCAAAGAATAATAGTTGATTATGGGGAATGATGTATACGATATGATTTCGAGACATAAAGGGAAGTACGTAGTATCTTCCATATGGATCTGCAAGAACAAGTGTACAAAGCAGGAATCATGATTTGCCTCAGAAAGAATAGACTATGACATGACATACTCTATTAACCAGTATATATCAAGCATAGAATCACCTGTACAGAATGAAGAAGGAAGATAATACTCCACTTCAGGGGGAGTGACTACAGAAGATATCTGAGTTCGACATGGTACGACATGATGGACAACTTCCTAATGGATCGATACTTTACCAAGAGTAAAGTGGGTTCCAACCTTCAAAGTTGAATGCAGAAGACTAGGATATGTTGATGATCTGACAAGACGAACTCATGGAAGATGTTATGATGAAAGAATACTAGAATGATGTTTGGGATATAGTACTCAAACCAGAAAGCAAGAATGTGGTATCTTACAAATGGATTTGCAAGATAAAATATGTTGCTGATAGAAGTAAGGAAAGACTTGCGGCTAGAAGTTTCTATAAGAAAGAGGGAATTAATTCTGAAGAGACACTTACTCCAGAAAGCAAGGTACACTTCCTTCGGAACTATGATGGTAGTTGCTTCCATGATGAAGTAAAGACAATCCTTCCTTAATGGTATGATTGGGGAAGATTTTTACATCGAATAGTCACAAGGATTTGAAGTTGAAGGCAGATGGACTCATATATGTAAGATGAAGAAGGCCCTCTATGGCATGAAGCAAGCTCCCAGAGCTTGGTATGGAAGGATAGACAATTTCCTGTCAATTATGGGCTTTACCAAGAGTAGAGCTGATCCTAACCTTTATCCCAAGGTTGTAGAAGATGAACCTGTCACCCTGTTATTATATGTGGATGACTTATTCTTGACAGGGAATGAGAAACAGATCATGGAAAGTAAGAAGAAACTAGCAGAAGAATTTGAGATGAAAGACCTTGGGTTAATGCATTATTTCATAGGTCTGGAATTATGGCAAAGTTCAAAAGAAATATTTCTCAACCAGGGAAAGTATGCGGTAGAGATATTGAAGAGATTAGATATGTTGGAATGCAAAGCCATGGCCACACCCATGGAATCCAACCTGAAACTGTTAGATGATGACTCATCAGAGTTAGTAGATGCGACTCATTACAGATAGATCATTGGGTCATTGATGTACTTAACAAATACCATACCAGACATTTTTTTTTCTATGAACACCTTAAGTCAATATCTTGTTCAACCAAGATGGGTTCACCTAGTAGCTGCAAAACATGTGATGAGATATCTGAAAGGGACTATAGACCTTGGTCTATACTATGATGGTAGCCATGACTACAGATTGTATGGCTATACAGATGCAGATTGGGTTGGAAGTATCTCAGACAGGAAAATCACATCAGGTAGATGCTTTTGTTTGGGGTCTGCTATGAGTTCATGGTTTAGCAGGAAATAGTCCAGTGTTTCTCTTAGAACAACAAAAGCAGAATACATAGCAGATTGCTCTGCTAAGTTATGAATCCATATGGCTTCGGAAGATGATATCAGGTCTCCTTGACCTGAAGATGGATACTACATTGATTCTATGTGATAACGAGAGTTGTGATAACAGAGAACCCTGTGTTTCGTCGTAACACATAGAAATCCGATATTTCTACATACAAGATAAAGATGCAGATGATGATGTTTCAGTATTCCCATACTGAAGATATAGATGATGCTTTCAGTATTCACATACTGGAGATACAGATGGTGATAGTTCAGTATTCACATATTGAAGATGTAGATGATGATGGTTTAGATGGTGATGTGTTGACGAAGCCTCTGTCCCGAGTAAAGTTCGAACACTTTCAAGACAAGCTTGGTGTGGTTTGGAAAGACCTTCCTTGAAAGGGGGAGTAGTGATGTTGCAATGGGATTGTATCATCCCAGAAAATATGTCCAAAAGTGATCCAGAGACCTCGGTCTTCGAGAATGAAGAGGGATTGTATCATCCTGGGACATATGTCCAGAAGTGATCTGGTGACCTCGGTCATCGAGAATGTAGCAGGATTGTATCATCCTTGAAATTTGGTTCAAAATGGATCCGGTGAAATTCGGTCATCGAGAAGGTGGTAGGATTGTATCATCCTTGAACTTCGGTTCAGAACGGATCTGGTGAACTTCGGTCATCGAGAAGGTGGCAATATTGTATCATCCTTGGACTTCGGTCATCGAGAAGGTGGAAAGATTGTATCATCCTTGGACTTCGGTTCAGAACAGATCTGGTGAACTTCGGTCATCGAGAAGGTTGCAAGATTGTATCATCCTTGAACTTTGGTTCAGAATGGATCTGGTGAACTTTGGTCATCAAGAAGGTAGTAGGATTGTATCATCCTTGAAACTCAGTTCAGAATAGATCCGGTGAATTTGGTACTCGAGAATGTTTGTTGATCCCGTAATTCCAATAGGAAGGATTGTCTGAGTTCCACAACTGTGTTGATCCCGTAATTCCGAAAGGAAGGATCGTTAGTAACTTCGTAAAGACCTAAATCCCGTAATTTCGAAAGGAAGGATCATTGAATTGATCCCATAATTCCAATAGGAAGGATTGTCTGAGTTCCACAGATGTGTTGATCCCGTAATTCCAAAAGGAAGGATCGTTAGTAACTCCGTAAAGACCTAAATCCCGTAATTCTGAAAGGAAGAATCATTGGTAGCTCCGTAAAGACTTGATCCCGTAATTCCAACATGAAGGATTGTCTGAGTTCCACAAATGTGTTGATCTCATAATTCCAATAGGAAGGATTGTCTGAGTTCCACAAATGTGTTGATCCCGTAATTCCGAAAGGAAGGATCATTAGCAACTCTGTAAAGACCTAAATCCCGTAATTCCAAAAGGAAGGATCGTTAGTATCTCCGTAAAGACTTGATCCCATAATTCCGAAAGGAAGGAACGTCTGAGCTCCACAAATGTGTTGATCCCATAATTATGAAAGGAAGGATCGTTAGTAACTCCAAAAAGACCTAAATCCTGTAATTCCGACAGGAAGGATTGTTTGAGTACCATAGACATGTTGATCCCGTAATTCTGAAAGGAAGGATCATGTTGATGTTTTGATGATGATGATGTTGTTGTTTTGATGATGTTGATGTTTTGATGATAATTATCTTATGATGATGATGATGTACTGATCGAAATATCAGGTGTGATGATGATGATATTTTGATGTTTTGATGATGTTGAATGTTTTGATCATAATGATGTTTTGATGATGTTGATGTTTTCATGATGATGATGTACTGATCAAAATATCAGAGTATGATGATGATGTACTGATCGAACGATCAAGAGTATAATGATGATGATGTACTGATCGAAAGATCAGAGTGTGACAATGATGATGATCAATATGTGATGATGATGACATACTGATCAAAAGATCAGAATATGATGATGATGATTCTGCTCGAGAGTTGAAGTATGATGATGGTGCTGATCATGATGTTACTAATCAGAATGTGATGATGTTGTTGATCGAAAGGTCAAAATGCTGAAGATGTCTTTGCTGATCGAAAGATCAAAGTGCTGCAGATATTGCTGATCAAAATGCTGAAGATATTGGTGATGATCGAAAGGTCAAAGTGTTGAAGATGTTGCTGCTGATCGAAAGGTCAAAGTGTTGAAGATGTTGCTGAAAATGTTGCTAATCTAAAGGTCAAAGTGCTAAAGATGTTGTTGATCGAAAGGTCAAAGTGCTGAAGATGTTGCTACTGATCGAAAGTTCTAAGTGCAGAAGATGTTGCTGATCGAAAGATCAAAGTGTTGAAGATGTTGCTGATCCAAAGGTCAAAATATGTTGATGTTGATGAAAGAGTTGATGTCGTCAAATATTGAAGACGAAGACTATATGATGTTGAAAAGCTTCCAATGATTTATAGATGTGTTACCCTGATGATGTTGATGATATCCTCTCCTACTATTGTTGTTGTTGATGTTGTTGTAGAATACCCTTCTCGTTAAGGGGGAGTGTTGAAATATTTTAACTTCAAAGAATATTCTATATGTATCTTTTGTGGTCCCTGATGGTCCTACCGGGAGAACCACTTGTATTATCTTGTACCCCGATGCTTCTAATCGGAATAACTAATAAGAGTCATGAGGTAGTCCCCTCTAATTGTAAAGGTGGGTCATTAGCACCCCAGTGTTGTTACTTGAGCCTACATGACAGATGAGTTAACTTAAGTGAACGGATGAATATAAATAGAGGTGTAGTGCTCCTCATTTGTGACACACACTCTCACTTGTGTAACGCATTAGTGGAGAAGAGAAGTAGCTGGAGAAGGAGGAGGACCAGGCTTTGATCTCGTTGTTGGTTTTATCTTTTATCTTTTATCTTTTTGGGGCATCTATATTGAGGAAGCTTTTGCTGGGTTTTTCCCTTTAGGGTTTTCCCGGGATAAATCCTTGTGTTCCTTTTGTATGGTTGTGCTTGTCTATCTTCCAGTGATCCTATTTATATGCTTTTGTTATGAATATTAAATGAAATACTGATGTCTTAGCTAAGCATATGAAAATTTAACAGTAGTAAATGAACTGGTGGAATTACTGGTGACTGTGAAACTTCTTCTATAACCATGGGTGACAGCGGAACAAGTGCGGTAGTGTCTTCCATAATGGTTCTAGGGGAAGGTGTCTCGATGCCTGATTCTGTAACAATGCTTGTACTAGAGATAAAAATAACCATACTCTGCGAAAAATCACTTTGGATAATACAATTGTAGGAAGAACAACTTAGCATTGTCAGTCGAATGCAATAGAATGAAGGAAACTTCGACGTGAAGATGTTATACATTCACCTGTTCAATCAGTCTTTCCTTTACACATGCATACAATAAATGGAAAGGTGGCAGTGATTTCTGTCACATGGAGCAATATTTTGGATCATTACAAGGAAACCGTCACTTTGTCTATTAGTTCAATGGTAGCTATTATGTAGTAATGACAGAAGTGGACAAAAATTACACCACTGAAATATTTTGATCCTTAAATTAAATACAACCAGCTGTCTTTTTGTAACGAAATTTCATCATACAACAACAATTTTCTTCCTATGACAGGTATATGGACTTTGACATATTTATTTTCTTGTGACAAGTTTACGGCCTTTGACACATTTCTTTCCTTGCGATAGACATATGGACTTCGACACATTTCTTTCCTTGCGATAGGGAGAGAGTCTTCACCACCATTTTTCTTTTACGATTGACAGATATTCCATGACAATTTTTCTTTTTCCCCGATAGACGTATCATTTGCAGCATAATACCCATAAATTTGAAAACACACTTAGAAAAACACATATATATGCAATTTTTTTTTAACAATCGACCAAGTCGTGACTATCCTGGTATGGATTTAGCCGAATTCCATCCACTAATCCTTTGAAAGAAGTTCCATCTAATTTCTGCAATTGTATTGTGCCTCCTTTAGTGATATGAATGATAACATACGGTCCTAGCCAATGTTTTCTGAACTTGCCAGGATGCTTTAAAAACTTACTCTCATACATTAGGACAAGTTCTCCGACTTGAAAATTCTTATTCTTGATGTGTTTGTGATGCTAGGATTTCTGTCGCAGCTTCTCAACATTCTGATTATATCCTGCGATGAAATTCTCTTCCTCCAGTTTCATAAGCTATGACAATCTCCCTTTGATAACACCAACATCAGTCATTTCAATAATCACATTTATTCTTAGATTGGGTACAATGTATTCCATCAACATAAAAACCTCTTGTCCATACACTAGTTGAAATGGACTTTGGCCTGTCAATTTCTTACATGTCATGCAATATGCTTCGAGTACCCCAGAATTTCTTTGGTCCCAATAATCTCTTTGAATGTTTCAAATATTTGACAATGTTTTCATGAGGATATTTTTGAATTCCTTGACAACATCATTTGATTTTGCACGATATGGTGTCATATTCCTATGTTGGATATGGAATTCTTCAGTTAATTCATTGATCAACTGATTGTCGAACAAAATTTTTGCACTAGTCGCAGTGGTACAATCCTTTACTGGTGTTTCTTTATTAAGAAAGGATGTCAGGTTAGGTAAAACTTCATATGCAGGTATATCACTTGCCTCAATGCCTACCCTTCGCATATATTGTGTAATTCTTGTGCATCTTCTCATCGATACTTCATGCAATCGCTTCTGCCAGTTTTCCAAAGCTTCTCCAGAATCCAATGTGCAGGAACTAGCATTGCACCAACTGATATTTTTGTCAGCTGTTGGATTCACATAATCATCCATTGTAGAATTAATGTTATATATATTGTTGAGATATTTTCCTTTCCCTTCACTGTTCACTTTCTCGACATATCTCTGACCTTCCAACGGGTCAATTGGTGCAACCACCCTTAACTCTGAGTCTTCAAATGTTAATAATTTTTTCTTAAAGTCGATAATGGTATGATTATCAATTACCCACTCTATCCCAAGAATTACGGGATACATATTTGTATCATCAACAATGTCAATCACTTCTAAGTTGACATACGCTTTGATTCCTTCTATATTGAAAGGCACCTGAGTCAGTTGACTGATAGGTAGAACTTTCAACTGATTTTCTAATCTGAGCTGGACAAGAGACCATATGAGTCTTGGATTCCCCATAATCTCCCAAGTCTATCTAGTCATAATGTTAACATCGTATCCCAATTCTAGATAAATATAGTCCATGTCGTAATCTCCTATTTGGGAAGTCATTCTCAATTCTCGACCAGTTTTCAATCTTTTCCCGATATGATTAACCCTTTTTTCTGGTCACACCTCTTCTTGAATTTCTTCTATAAAATATTTCAATTCTGTGACGACATATTTATATTGTATTAGTTCTAATAAAATTTTAAATAATTCTTTTAGTTTACTAACCTTTTCCATCAGTTTCTTTTGGAATAGATGGTCAAATATCTCAGGCATTCCCAATATTGGTCTTTAAGGTGGTGTAGCATTAGAATTCGACGCTTGATTCCTGTCAATGAATTCTTATTGTGAGTCCAAGAATAATTTATTTTCTTTTTGGATGTCGAATTGTGCTTTCTTATGTGCTGCTGGTCGCACCTGCAGTTTTCCATACGGTGCTTCTTGATCTTCCCCATTCGCAGCACCTCCTCTTATCACGACAACAATATGTGGCTCCCTTGGTTCAATAGAGATCTTTTGGATATTCTAATTGGGGTTTAGATTGGGATTCTGGTGGATAATGGTTTTCCACCTTCTTGTTCTACCATCTTGCAATCAACTAAGGACATTCCTTGAGAGTATGATCAAAATATTTGCAGTACGAACATGTTGTAGTAGGACTCATGCAGTCCCTAGGAAAATGTCTAGGCTTCCCACAATTATAACATATAATTTGTCCTCTTGTGTGACCAAGTCCTCCTCCTTGTCCTTTGCCTCTAAAAATTCCACCCCCCTGGGTTGAGGGTATTGTTGTTGTGGGTACTAGTTATGTGGATATTGGGATTTAAGATATTGATCCTGAGCACCCTCGGCCTGTATCTATTCACCATTATTCAATAAATAGGTATCAATTGTTTTCTCTTGCAACAACTAATATACTTTCAGTATTTCTCATCATGGCCTACTGATATAACTGGACAACGCACTTACAATGTTTTGTAAGTATAAACATTCATCCAACTAATGCCTTCTAGTTTGATAGATTCTACATCAAGGCATCCCTTGTGTATTTATTGGGTTTGGTGCTCCCAATGTGACATAATTCATAAACGTCAGGAAATTATTTTTGTGGTACCCTTCGGTTCAACATCTGGTACACCAAAGCTATTCTTGGGCTGCCTATCCCTTCTTGATATCTTGAAATTGTAGTGTAAGGTTAGCTAGTTGCGATTGGATTTGCATCATTCTTGCACAAGTTTCTATGATTGGAGAGGCTTCCAATTTCATGGCGAGCTCAAGGTAATTGCTCTGCGACACACTATTCCGTTGCATCAAAGGAATCTGGATATGCAGTAACAACACCATAATAAACAATTCTTTGTGCTGAACATCTGACATTTGAAAGCTTACTTTGGCCATCACCTACTTGAATATCTGTTCGAAGTCAAAAATAGACTTCGTAGACAATTTCTTAATTTATTTTATCTTCGTAATACACTACGACTTAGATTTGGGTTTTATGAATTCATCTATTAATCCTACCCAGATTTGATCTAACATTTTCTATGGTACTCCTGTCGGAACCGCATATAATTTCATGTACCAATCCAATGGATGACCTCTAAGGGTTGTGATCATTTGGGGTTTCTTGATGGCCTCATTTGGGGGCCCCTTGTCTGCTATTCCCACTATTGTTGTTACTTTGATTAAGAAAACCACTGGGTGATGATTTTCTAGATATTACCTCTAGGGATGTATGTGGGGTTGTAGGTATGTCGTACTCGTACTTCATATATGGGACTTCTTCTTCATCTTATTTTTTATATATAGGATGGTATTCCTCTTCCTTGTTGCAAGAACCTTCATTGAAGAAAGAAGCCAATTCGTAGTCCTCTCCTCCGGCCGTACTACAACTTTCTCTTTTGGTTGCAGTCCTTCTTCTATTTCCCGACCGAAATATTCTCCCACTTCTTAGACATCCACCTTCTAGTTCAGTTTTTCCATCACCATGGAACATCTCAGCTTACTCTGCTCCATTTTTCTCAAACTTCTCTTGTGACATATCCCAGGTCTTCGAGCACAAATATTTATTCCTTAGACTCCATTCTCAAGATCCCTTTCTCACATAAGAGCATATTGATCCAAGTATTTAAAAGTGTTAGGTATCGTCCTCTAGGTCCTTGGAAAATTCTCTTCCAGTTTCATGATATGAACTTCTAGTGTCAAAAGAAAATTTCAGTGATGTATCCTTCTAAAATACTGTCAACCCAGAAATCAACAACTCTAGATATAGGGTTGCTAATACCTTTCAGCCACTGAATCAACTGATGGATCCACTCTACTGGTTCTCCTCCTTGAAAATTTTTCTTATGTGTATCAAGATTTGACAACCATTCATACAACACAATGGGAAATTCACTAAATATAATCTCATGAATATCGGTATAACGGTATCGCTCCAACAACTCTATTGGGTTCATCTGAGATCCTTCATTTTCTTCCCGTGTAAACTCTAGTGACTTAAAATCCACCCAATCTTGAATTTTCAATTTCGTTGGGTGCCACAATATGTCCCCACCAAAATTAATCATGGTCCTGACAACATAACCATTTGTTGGTGAGCCTTCGGTCGACCTAGGTTGAGATCCCTCGTTCATCAACAAATATCGAGATATCAAACAGATAGAGCTTTGTTGTAATCTCATGGATCACAGAGGGTTACCAACAATACACATTAAAGCATACATACATAACAGAGACAAGAGACAAGAACATAGATGTAGAACAACATATTATATTATATTATAAGGGTCCATACAAACACAGAACTGAACCCCAGTTCTCATCTAGCTCAACAGCCTAATATATATGATTTACAAACAATTACATATAACTACCTATCGATTCGGTCAACCAACATGACCTTATGCGGCCGACTTAATCTCTAATTAGTTGGCTTACCGACTAGCTCCTCCAACATCTCCCCCAGGAACAAAATCTTTCTTCGTCCTGAAGAAACAAGGGAGGTACTCAAAGTATTTTACTGTCTGATATAGTTATTTTCTTGTTTGTAAATCATGGGCTATGAAGTCGGATGGTTGGTCACTTCTGTATACATACTTCGACGATTGCTTCTGCTGTGATGGCCAGTTGATGTTGGAATCCTGTCCAACTTTAAAGTAATTTCTGGATATCGATGTTCAGTGTTGTAATGCTTAATAACGTCAACATCTTCTCCTGAATGGAAAGTTCTACCGTTATTTCCATGTCAGGTCCCATGAATTGGTATTTTCTTTCTACTATTTCCAGCAGTCTTTTCATCTACGAGAAGATGGTGTCTAATTTCTCCAAGCTCGGGAGTGCCTGCTGCACCCACTGGTGTGCTTGTCTCTCGAGTCTCTGCAGCTTGGCTGTCTCCAACACAATTTGATATTATATTGTGCTTCTCAATGATTCTTCAGTGCTATTTCTCTTTTACAATGCTTGAATTTGTTGTCGAGTCTGTCAGGTCTGCTGAAAGACTTGCTCGTAATACGTAGGCTAGTCCTGGAGTACCCCTTCTGTAATGACATAATCTTCCATGTGGTCTTTTAGCACTTTGTAAGCTTCTGAGAAGGTTGTGTACTGCTGCATCAGTAATATAGATGTCTCTTCTTTTTGTTCTTCCTTTGTATTTTGCATTTGTACTTGTAGGGTTGACACCACACTCTCAAATAGTTGATATGCCTTTTCAAGCGGCTTGTCAGTGTCGGCTTCCATCAGTCCTGGTATTACAGATTGTGCTAGGTTTCTGCATTTTAACAAGAATTTTACTTGTTCCTTCTCAATGTCGTCGAGCTCCTTACATCGAGTTTGGATTCTTGTTTTTGCTTCAATGGCCAGAGTTTCTACGAGTTGTTCCAACTCTCCGTCCTTCAGCTTTGTCGCGTCGACTGCAGTGGTTGACCTAAGTTGGCCAATGTGGACCATTGTCGATTGTGACTCTTTTTTGTGGTCCTTCTTCTTTTTGTCTCTCTTCCTCTTATATTTATGCTATTCTGCTTGTTGTTATGCTTGTGCATCTGCAAGGGTTAGACTCCCTTGTGGTTTATTTTCTTGTGTTGGGTTTTCTGGTTGCTGATCTGCAGTGGTCGGTGTAACTTTTGGTTGGATATCTTGTGTTAGCTCTACAGCTGGATGTGTATCTGGGGGATTTTGGGTAGAGGGTTTGGGTACAGATGTTTCAGGTGCGGTTGGTTGGGGTAAAGGTGGTTCAGGTGCAGAATCTAGGTTGGGAAGTGGTGGTGGAGATGGTGAATGGTCGGGTGTAATTGGTGTGGTAGGGATATGGTCACTTGGTGTCGGGTCCACAACTTGTGGTGGTGAATCCTCTGGGTCATTAGAGAATAAATTTTCCATTACTCGGTTGATTTCTTCTAGGATTTCTTCTTCTACATCTCTTCCTGGTTCATTGGCTAATGGAGGGGGTGGGATGTCGGCAGGGATAAAGGATGAGGTTCGACTTGCGACACATTAGAGGAAATTTGAGGTCTAAAATGGGAATCCTAAGGAAAATAATAAAATAATAGTTAAAATAATAAAATAATAGCTAAAATAATAAAATAATAGTTATTAATTTTGGAGAAAGAATGAAAAAAACTACTTTTTTTGTTCGTATTTTCGACATATCTACCTATGTTTTTACTCAAATTATGATCAGGAGAGCTCTTTGGATGTAGAATTTAATTTTGCATCCAACGAGTACCCATAGTGCATACTTTTGACAGACCCCACTACCCCAAAAATAAGAAATACCTGAAAAATGTGATGATGACATCATCATCACATTTTTTCAGGTATTTCTTATTTTTGGGGTAGCGAGCTCCATCAAAAGTATGCAGTGTGGGTACTTGTTGGATGCAGAATTAAATTCCACATCCAATGAGCTCTCCTGCTTGAAATTTGAGTAAACACACATGGAGATATGTCGAAAATATGAACAAATAAAAGTAGTTTTCTTTTATGACAAATATGTCAATTCAACCATTATGGTTGACTCATTTTATTAAAATTCTATTGGTTCTGGAATTCCAACTCAAAAAATTTATTGTTGGCGTGTTTTCTTATAAGGCCCATTTTAGACCTCAAATTTCCTCTAATGACTTGAGCTGTCTTATTGGGGTTCCTCACAAATGTTGATTTTATAGTTCCCACAGACCTTGGCTTCTGGGGTATTTGTCCAGGTTGTGACGGAATGAGCTGCTTTGATCCACTAGATTTGATCAGAGGACATCTAGAGGTGATATTCTAGACAAAGGTGAGTAGTTTAGGTAATTTCTCAATGTATGCTTGGAAATCACTGTCCTGGTCGAACCTCTCTTTCAAGGTTTCTGGCATAGCATTTTTGCATATGTCGACTGGGCTTATAGTGGGTAGCTATGGAATTTCTTCCTATGTGATTTGGGTCAGAGATGGGGATGGAGGTGTAGAAACTAAATCGACAATGTTTTCAGTCGTTGAAGTGTTTGTGCTTTTTACCTTTTTCGGCCGACCCTGTTGTGCTCCTGACTTGACAAAGCGTTTGAACTGTGTCTCGACCGAAACTTTGTTCGCTACAACGTCTTCTATGATGTAGATGATGGTAGCTGCTAGTTCCTCTTCATATTCTGATTTTTAAAGGATCAGCTTACACTTCCCCTTCCCTTTTGTTCTCGTTTCCTTTTTTCTTACGCCTGCTATTTCTTTTGCTATCTTTTTAATTGTGTCTTTGGTTATGGCATATTCAGGATTGTTGGGCTCAATGTCTTCCTCTAGTTCTTCCCCTCCCTCCTGTTGTTGAACTAGGTTGATACTTTCTTTAGTTGATTTGGTTACCTGCTGCTCTGTCGGTATACTTCCCCTTTGGGCCATTGGTGGTATGCTTGTTATTTGCAATCTATTGGTGTCCTCTGTTGGTGTTTCTTCCGACACAAAGGTGCTGATGTGTAGTCGGAGTTCATAGTCTTCTTCCTTCTCCTGGTCTATCAGTGGTTCTTCAATTTCTAGGTTTCCTTCCTTGGCTTTTGCCGGTATCGACAGCTTTGTGCCGGATTGTCGAGCTAGTTCGCAGAAGATCTCTTCGACAATTGGGTAATAGTCGAGAGGCTTTGCTTTTGCTTTTGCACCCTGCATATACCAAACTGCAGTGTGGTCGAGCTCTGGTTGGATGTGTGTGGTTTTTGGCAAACTTCATCGTATGTTCTAAGGCACCCTCCATCTGGTCGTCTGGATTTTTAGGTGTTGGAGCCAGTTTTCCAACAGTACCTTTCCATTTGCTAGTTCTTTTAGTGTTCTAGTCTACACAAATGGCTTAGTGACCTCCACATGTGGAATTTTGTTGGCTCCTGGAACTGCTTGTCCCTGACTGGGCAGAAGTGGTACATCACTATCCAAATTATTAGAGACGAGAACCTTATAATCCCGCTCGACTCCTGGAATTTTGTCACAGATGGTTTTAAGCATGTTGGTGACATACTGAGCCCATCTGTATACTTTTCATGTTTTTTCTATTATGTCTGCTGCCTCTAGCATATCCAACTTTAGGTCGCTCCCTCGACCTGTAGGTGTAAGCCCTATTGCTATGATTTTGGCCATGATTTGTGGCGTCCGGGTCTGTATTCGGCTAATCATTAGCCCTTTTGAATTCTTCCCGAAGGGCATTCCAGTTAAACATTTTACCAGTCCTTATTTTATACCGACAGGGACTGGGTCACCTTGGTTGGAGAGACTAGTTAGTTTGTATATGACTTCTCCATAGATTTCGACTGATAATGAATTTTACTACTATTTCCTTAGTTCCTCCAAAACTCACCATGAACGGTGTGTTCATGTAGTTCATAACGGAGCTGTGGTTTATCTTCTCTACTGCTTGTGTCGGTTTTTTGTTGACATAAGCCCATTCCTTGATTTTATCCCACGTTTTCGCCCATGAGGTTTCTTGTACCTTGATGTTTTTTATGTTTCTTAACCTTCTCATCAATGGGGTTTCAACATATTGTAGTTCCTTTGTCTTTGTAGCTACGGATCTGGTTTTTTTTGGTGCCATATTGTTGGTTTCTTGGTCGAATTTTCTTATAGGTTCTCAGTTCTCAACTTTTTGATTGCTGAATTTCTCTATCTCTTCAAAATACTGTAAATGATTTTTTTCTGGTTCGGTATTTATAGGTGGGGTGTTTGACGTTTCTGTCGGTGGGTGTATTAATGACGGAAGTGATGTTCCAACATGTTCTCTCAGTTTTGCGTTAATGGTGATTTGATTTTGGTGCTCCTTCTGACCCTAGTCACGAAGGCGCGATTTGACCTTCGGGGTCATTGGTTGATGTCAATCATGTGATCGGTCGATGGTGGTATGTCGATGGGTTTGATGCCGGTTGTTGAGGCATTGGTTTCCTGTCATCCTGGGTTATGGGTGTTGGTTCTGTTTTGTTATTTTTAATATTTTTAGTTTTTTATAGTTTGTTTTCTGATAGTTATGGCCATTATGTTTTTTTTTTAACTTTCTTTTAATTTTTGTACCATTTTAGTCGGGCACCATTAACAAGTTTCCGAAATACTATGCCCTGTAATGTCCTTAATCAGACAGATCCGTTGGCATGAATCTCTTTGACAACGTAGGGTCCCATCCATTTTGTATGTAACTTTTTGGGTTTTCCTTTTACTCAACTATTGTATAGTAAGGCGAGATCCCCTACTGACAGATTCTTGTTTTTGATATTGCGATCGTGCCAAGCCTTTTGCTGTTGTTTTTGGATTTCTTGGTGTTGTAGAGCAATCGGTCAATGTTCTTCTAGCTTGATTAATTGCATCAGTCGGTCCTTCCTTCCTTGTTCAACATCAACATGTAAAATATCTACTATGATAGGTATTTGCTATCGAAAATGTAGTGTAACAACTGCTTCTTGTCCATAGACTAGTCGAAACGGTGTTTGGTTGGTCGAATGTTTGTATGCTGTTCTGTAAGCCGATAGTACTACAGGTATATTTTAACCCCAATCATCCTTGTTGGTGTTATAGATTTTAGTTAGGCCCTTTGTTAATGTTTTGTTAAATGCCTCGATTGCTCCATTTGACTGGAGTGATAAGATGACTATTTCAAATTCTTGGAATAGAAGTAGCCATCGACAAATTCTCCCATGGTGTAAGGGTTATTTACAAGGTATTTTAATGCTTGGTGGTCGGTATAAAAAATGAAGGGGTTGGCTATTAGGTAATGTCGATACTTCTGTAGTGCAAAGACCATTCCTAAGGCTTCTCTGCCTATTGTCGAATAGTTTCTTTCTAATTTATTTAGTTTTCTGCTGCTGTAAACTATGGGGTAGTCCATTCTATCGTCCCCTGGTTGATTTAAGATTTCTCCTATTGCTAGGCCTGATGCGTCGATGTGTACATGGAATTTGGTCGACCAATTCGGGAACCTTAGAATGGGTGCTTCGACTAGCTTCCTTTTTATTTTTTCAAATGATATGTTGCATTCCTCTGTCTAGTCGAACTCTTGATCTTCTCTTAATAGTTATTCCAATGGATAGGTCATATATGAATAGTATCTTATGAATTTCCTATAATATCCTGTATGACCAAGTAGTACCCTGACTTGTTTTGGGTTCACCGGTGGTTTTAAGTCGAGGATAATTTTTATTTTTGCAAAGTCGACCTTGATGCCTTCTTTGCAGACAATGTGTCCTAATAGTATCCATATAGGGGTTAGAAATATGCATTTCCTTATGTTTATAGATAGTTGGATTTGTCGTCATCATTTCAACATGAGCCTTAGACATTTGGAGTGATCTTTTAGCATAGAGTATATTGTCCAATCATCGAAATATACTGCCATTGTTTTGTAAATATATTCTTGAAATGTTTTGCCCACAATTCTCGAAAATACTGTAGGTGCGTTATTTATTCCAAAAGGAATAACTTTGTAAGAAAATGAGCCAAATTCACATACGAATGTTGTTTTTTTCTGGTCTTCTTTGGCTATTGGTACTTGGTTATAACCTGAGAATCTATCTGTAAACGAGTAGCATTCATGTCTTGCGACTTCATTTAAGATTTCATCTACATAAGGTGTTGGAAATGGGTCTGTTAATGTGACTTTGTTTAAGTCTCTGAAGTCAACACAGATCCTTAGCTTGGTCAAGTCATGTTTCTTTGGTTGAACAACCATTGGACTTGCCCATTCCTATTGGTCAATAGGGTAGATAATTCCTCCTGCAAGCATATTATCAATCTCTTTCTTGACTATCTCTTTGTGTTTATGAGCTAATTTATATGGCCTCTTCTTTACAGGTCGGGCATCAGGTTTTATGTTGATCTTCATTTCACCCATTTCATGAACTAGACTTTTGATATCTTTGTAGTCTCTAGTGAATACATCCTGGAATTATTTTAGTAAGTTTACTATTTCCATTGTTTGTTCTTCACTCCAGTAGTCTCCAATTTTTTCCATTTTTGGTCGATCATCATTTGAGATGTTGAATTCTTTAGCTTTCACTTTAGCATCTAACCATTCTAGTGCTATGGCTTCATTGATTAGTTGACTCCCTTATTTAAACTATGAAAATGTAGCAGGAAAGTCAGCTGCAGTCATTCTATCGGTGTCTTCTTTGTCGGTTGTCTCGACTTTAAGTACTGTGCGAATTGGTTTTGTTGTTTCTGAATGGTATGATTTCCATTGAAATCGTTTCCCTTCCTTATTTTGATTTTCCATTTTTAGTATTTTTGATTGTGGTGTTGTCTTGGTTTGTATGTTATTGCATGTTATTGTCGGTGCTATCTCCCAAAATAAATTTATTTTGATGGTGGGAAGAATATTCTTGTGTAATGAAAGATATGAGTATCACTAACAATTTGAAAGCCTCTGTTTTTTATTTGGATGAAAATTTTACAAGTTATAGCTTTCAGTGGCTTAGGCAAGGACTATTATAGCTCATTAGCCACCGAAAAGATAGGTTTCGGTGGCTAAACAATTGAACGTGGGGCAAAGGCGAACCACCGAAACTGGCCTGAGCAAGCAGAGTCAAAGTAACACTTTCAGTGGCTTAGGTGAGACTACATAAAACTCATTAGCCACCGAAAAAGGGTGCTTTCAGTAGATTAGAAAGAGAAACAAGAAAGGTTTTAACCGCCGAAAGTGAGTGGCGAGCAACATTGGGAAAAGTACATTCGATGGCTTACGTGAGGCTCAGAACATCTCATTAGCCACCAAAAAAGGTCGCTTTCGACAGATAGAGAAAGATGCAACACAAATGCTAACCACTGAAAGCAAAAAGATAAGCATTAGGTGAAAAAACATTTCGGTAGTTTAGGCAAAAGCTAGGGAATTTTATTAACCACTGAAAGAACAGGTTTCCAACAATTAAAAAAGGTTTTCTGACGAGGTCGTTATTTGCTAAAAGCAAAACTTCACCAGGATGATGGGGTAAAATTTCTGGCGGCTTAAGCAAGAAAGACAATGTTTTGTTAGCCACCAGAAGTCGGCTTTTCGATGGTTAGCTAACAAATTCCTGGAGGATCTTAACCACCGAAAGGGAAAAATAAGGAAACGGTTAGGGAACTGTCACATCTGACCCTGTTAGCAAGAAAAATGATCATTTGTGATTGTGACTAACCACCGAAAATATCTGGGCCTGCGTGAATGCGTGGGGAAATGAGTGAAGAAGGTCATTATGTGACTGAAAAAGGATTGATCTGACTGCAAACCCTCACTCTTCCTCCATCTGTCCAAAGGATCATCAAATAGCCACCAAATGCTCTGGCTGAAGTAGGTTACAGTTATGTGGGACAAGAGATCTAGAGGATCGAGCTGCTGTCATCATTTTTGTGACCTCAGCCTTCATAAACAACATAAAACCCTCATAATTAGTACCTAAAGTCTCCATCTGATTTCATTTTCGAAATTGTCATTCTCTCCACCTGAAAAAACTAGCTCTAAAATAAGCAGCATGCTAAAGCATACTACATACAAGTCTAAAAACCGTTTTGTAGGTACCTTGGAGATACACCCATAAATATGAAGAAGAGTGGACCAACTCTTAGGCAGGAGCTAGGTGATATCAGTTATCTAGAAGCACATCCAGAGGTATGCAGAATTTTCCAAGAGGTGGGATGTTACAAATTCTGTGAGAAAATACAAGGCTTCCATCAGCCGGTGGCTGAAGCTTTTTCCTTCTCATTTGATGGTTCAAAAGCAGTTATAGGAAAAGAGGAGTTTCTCATAGATGAAACACTAGTAAGTAAGGTGACAGAACTCCCTTCCATAGGAGAGAAATTATTCAATACCACCATACCAAAAGAGGTGGAATTCAGGTCTTACCTTTAGCCTGAGCATAGAGAAATAATATGGAAGAAGAGTGTGCCATCATCATGGCTGGAAGAGAACTAAAAACAACTGCTGAAGGCCATTGTGGTATACTTAACCTATGAAGGGAGGTATAATAGAGCAATGATCTACCATTTCAAGCTCATGAATCATTTCACAGGTAAAATCCCTCTCAATCTACCCTAGAATGGATTTGAGACAGGCCTTGAGCCAGAGGAGAAAGGGAAGTCTCTTGCCAAAAAATCTAGCACCCCAAGGAGTGGGAGAAGAAGGAGGAGGGCCATTTTCCCAGTAGTAGCAATAGAACAACCTCCCTCCTCTTCCAAGACCAAGAAGGAAAAAAAGAATTTGGACTTCAGTTAGAAAGTTCAGGCGGCAGGATCACACAAGGAAAATGTCTTAAATCTACCCTATTCAAATTCTGAGGAAGAAAAAGAAGAGGATGCAGCCCTAGATATGCAAATTGTACCAGTGTCTGAAGCATTGCCATCCCCCACACCACAGGAGTAGGATGAACTAGTATAAAGGGCTTCCTCCAGCAAGCCTAGAATTCAAAAGACCAATCAACTACTGAGGTGGGTTTATTAAATGGAGGTATTGGAAAGAGAACTAAAAAGAAACAATGAAACCTTGACTAGCAGAAACAAGTTATGGCACAAGTCCTACCTGGAGCAGAGAGAAAGATACATCTTCTTGAAAATGCTGAACAAAATATACCTAAAGGACAATACCAAGTTATACATGATGGTTAGGCTCCAAAGGATGTAGTTGAAGGAAGCCAAAGCAAACCCTAGCAGCCACCTCACATTATCAACCCTAGCTGAAGCAGCCATCAGTCTCCACCATCCTGAAGCTAGCCAAGGCGTCATTAACACCCCTAGCATGAAGCCTGCAGAAGAGGAAAGCTGATCCAATAGGCCTAAAAAGACATTTTTGATGAAAACCTAAATTTTTTTGTAAAACAGGGCTTTCGGTGGCTTAGGATGACGATGGAGCAGTCCATTAGCCATCGAAAGCGTCACTTTCGGTAGCTAACGATTTCGATAGACTGGCTGTTTAACCACCGAAAGCGGACAGAGGCTCAAAAGTAAGTTTTGGTAGACAAAGATGGTTTTGGGCAACTTTAGATGGTTGATGGACGTGATCTGAAGATAAAAGGCGTTGAGGGACACATCAGAAAAAGGTCTGTGTGAAACCCACTATGACAAAACAACGCCAAAAGACACCAAGCCTAGTTGTCAAAGAGAAATTAGTGGTTTTAACTGGAAGAGGACCAACAGCAGTGATCACCAATAAATACTTCAGTTATTTAATATTCATGCAGTGAACTAAATCTTTATTAGAGCTAGACAAGTAGTTAGGTAGGGTTTCAAACCCTAATTTGCAAAAGACTGTTACTTTTGTTTATTTTAAAAAAAAATAGATGCAGGTTTGAGGATCTGTATATTTTTTGTAAATGGCTATAAAGCCTAAGACTATTTTTATAAAAAACATTCGACTTCAGGGATTTATAAGCCTATACTATTGTCAGCTTCTCATTTTTCTCATTCTTGAATATAAGCTCTTTTGTTATGATTTGTCCAGCCTTCATCTCTGTCTTTACTGTACTTATGCCTGAATGTGCATTTAGGTTACTTTCAAGTTGATTAATAACTAATAGTTGTCATCCTATTAGTGTGTTAATGTGATTTTATTTATAAGTTCCATCCTTGTTAGCATTTAGCCATTTATATGCATCTGTTTTTTATGTAAATCTGCTAGCCTGATGAGTTTCTCCATCCCTGCACCTTATTGTCAACTACTGAATAGTTGTAACTAAAAGAGTGAGTTTCATGCATGTCTTGAGAGTGGAAGGTAATATAGGTCACCTGACTTGATCCATATCAAAAAACCCTAAAAACATTGTTAGTTACCAGGCATCCTCGAGCTACAACCTAGAGGAGTTTCCTGGAGTGATAACAAATTGGCATCGTTGCCAGGGAAAGAAGTCTGAAGCTCGGCTTCCCTGGGAAACGACATAGATCCTTGCTTTGATGATAAACAAAGCTTGGACACTATTTTGGTTGTAATCATCTATCTGGAGACTCCATTGAAATAAGGTGGCTTCAAGAAGACCAAGTACCAGATCAAACCCTAAGAGGCCACCAGCAACATCTGTTTTAGATCTAGAAGAAATTTTGAGAAGAGATAGGGATTTACTAAGATAGACCAACAGTGCTACACAAGAAGCCACATCAGGTTTTTCAATAAATTTTTCTGCTATTATTTCTTCTGCTGAAGCACTTAATTCTCAGGAATTCATAAATACATCAGAAAATCCTAGGGTTTGGGCATCTTCCAGCATTGCTTCTTGTGAAGATCCAATCCCTAGTGACTCCACTGGGATAAGTATACCACCACCACCTTCTCAGCAAGTACCTTCATCAGTGCTTCCTTCCTCAACCTTGTCCATACCCATTTCCAAAATGGCTGCCCCTCAATTGACCAAAATGGAAAGGATCCTGGTATCTAGGTATGCCACCCTAAATTTTCCAAATCCCCTCTCTGCCATGCCTACTAGAGATTACCTCAAGTATATTCCTAAGTTCACAGGTGAAGGGGATTTCACGGCTAAAGAGAATCTAGAGGCATTTTACAGTTATGCTGAGAATATTAACATAGAGCAAGAAGATGTATGGACTAGGGTTTTTGTGCAAAGCCTAGATGGTCAGGATAGGAAATCGTTTAAGGAACTGCCTGTTGGATCAATGGCAGGCATTGAGGCCCTAACTAACATCTTCCTAAAGCATTGGAGAGAGAGGAGAGACCACCTCTACTATATCATAGAGTTCAGCAACCTGTAAAGAGAAAATGGGGAGTCTATCTCCAACTTCATGAAGAGGTTCAACAATATGTACAGCAAGATCCCCATTGAAATCAATCCCAATGATACCTCGTCTAGGATAACTTATGCAGATGCCTTTGACTCTATTTTCTACCTACTTCTCAAAGAAAGGAGGTCTACCTCCTTATCACTCATGCAAGATGCTGCCCTAGAGGTAGAATCAAACATTTTGGCATCCCAGAAGGTCAAAGGAAAGATAGATAGGAAGAAGCAGCCAGCAGACCCTATTCGGTCTTCTTCATTAGAGAACAAGATTGAAAAAATGACAAATTTATTAGATAACCTTATTGCTGAAATGTCTAAATTGAAGGACCAAGGACAGATTCCTGTAAGGGGTAAAGGGCCAAGTGACTTTGCTCCTTGGAACCCTAATTTTGTCCCTTATAGAAGAGGAAACCCCCAGTTCATATTCTCAGAAGGGAGAGGAAGCAAGGGGAAGATCAGAGAAAAAGAGCTCCATTTCAAAATGTTGTACTAGAAGAAGAGCCAGAATTCATCGAAGAAGAAGGAGAAGCTGAAGACAACATCCATTGCATGGAGGATGAGGTGGACTATTCGTTTCTGACACAAGAAAAATATGAGGAAGCCCTAATTGATGAGCATATCACTAAAAAGGGTGTATATCAGGCTGATAGTCAGGGAGGGTACAATCTAAGGTCTAGGCTAGTTTCCCCTCTCAAGAAGAATGTTGGGCATGTCAAGCAGCTTGCTGCACCATCCAAAAAGGTCGTTGTTTTGCCAAAGAAAGGGGCTATCATATCCAAAACATTGCAGAAACCAGCACCTTCAACCATTCCTGATCAGGTCCAAATCAAATTTCAAGGGCATGAGGTAAGGTTTACAGATAGGCTGCATTATTATTTCAACCTTGAGTCAGAAATTCAAAAATTGAAGACCCCTTTCCCATTAATTAAGATAATGAAAAATGATGCATTCAAGTCTTCCATTCTGAATTCCCTTCAGCCAAAGATGTATATTGACACTGACTTTGTTAACCTGCAAGATGAAAATCCGGTTGTGACCCTGGGCCCCATGATCAAAGACCTAACATTAGAGAGAATTTGAGGTCAAAAATGGGCCTCAAAAGGACCAAAATGTACTATAAAAATCAACCAATTACATTCTAGTAGATGACATCATCCCCCATGGTTGAGGTGGCATTGCATGAGTTAAGAATGCTTATTTGTCACATTTTCTATGGTGGATGAAAACCCATAGCTAACCAAAGTAG
>LPNX010104885.1:136323-262346 GCA_001517045.1 Pseudotsuga menziesii | reverse complement strand
CCATAAAACCCCTAACTCATAATATTTTAATATATCTTATATTTTTGTAGTACATCTCTTAGGAGGCCCATTTTTGACCTCAAATTCTCTCTAATGAGGACTCATGCCCTCCTTTCTACATATCCCTGAATATCCATGATAAAATCCTCCATAACTGTCTGTTAGATTCAGGAGCCTCTCATAACCTAATGCCAAAGGCTGTGATGGATTAGCTTTCTCTCAACATCACAAAGCCCTACCATGATTTATTCTCCTTTGACTCCAAAAAAGTCAAGTGCTTGGGCCTCATCAAAGACCCCATTGTGAACCTAACTCAGCTACCTTCGAAAAGCATCATGATGGACATTGTAGTGGCTGACATCCCTCCAAAATTTGGTCTCTTGTTGTCTCGATCATGGAACAAAATACTAGGTGGCACCCTTCAGATGGATCTTACATATGGAACTATCCCCATGTTTGGAGGAGAGACTAAGAGGTTGTACCGGGAAACTCGGATGGCCTACATCATAAGCAAGGAGAGCAATTAAGTGAATCACCCCATCTATGGAGTGGACACTGATTTTGGGTCATGCATTCTACATATAGATGATTCTCAGCAAACATCAGTCCAACTCACTAATCCCACCTGTCAGCAGCCCGAAGAAGTGACCATAGCAGTATGGAGCATGTATTTTGATGGGGCTAGCACTCAAAGCTCTGCAGGTGCAGGTGTAGTATTGATCTCCCCATCCAAGGAAAACATTCATCTATCTTACAAGCTTGATTTTAAAAACACTAACAATATAGCAGAATATGAAGCCTTGCTTCTAGGAGTTAAAGCTACCAAGGAGATGGGGATCATGTGCATGAGGATTTTTGGAGATGCAGACCTCATTATACAGTAGGTCAAAAACACTTTTCAGACTAAAAACATCAGACTAAAGGTCTACAAGGATGAGGTATAGAAACTAAGAGACTCCTTTATGCTTTTTGAACTATCATATATACCTAGGGCTTTGAATCATCTGGCTGATTCCCTGGTTGTCTCTGCAAGTCTATTCATTCCTCCTTTACCTCTTAAGCTTAGCTATGATGTTCAAGTTAAATACAAACCTTCCCTGCCATACAATTTCAAATTCTGGAAGGTGTTTGAAAATGATAATGAGCTTGGTAAGTTCCTTCAACTAGTAGATGAATTCTCTGATATGCACATAGACCAGGAAAACCTAAACATGGAGGAATCCAAGCAGCTCAAGTTGAAAGATAAAGTGGCTGGTCATAACATTGTCCAATTACCCAGCAACTACATACCTCGAGGCCTAGTACCACTGGAAGAGTTGTTTGACCACAATGACATCCCTTTTAAGCCTACTAAAAAGGAGCTAGATCTTGTTGTCCAAGAGCAAATCATAGGTAGCCAAAGCCATCAAAAACTAATAAATATGCCTACTAAATCGACTGCTGATCAGAGGTCAAAATTTTGCTGCCTGATAAAGGAGTTTCCTGATGTCTTTACCTGGGAGTACAATGACCTAAAACCCTATGACACCAATATCATCCAGCACAGGATTCCTTTGGAGAAGGACACCATCCCTTTCAAGCAAAAGCTGAGATCCATCAATCCTCTCCTATTGCCAGTAATTGAAAAATAAATCCATAAGCTCCTTAAAGCCAAGATCATAATCCTCCTTAGGTACTCCAAGTGGATTGCAAACCTAGTGGTGGTAAGAAAGAAAAATGGAGAAATCAGGTTGCGTGTGGATTTTAGAAACCTGAACAAGTGTTCCAAGAAAGATAACTATCCACTACCCAAGATGGAACACCTACTGCAGAAAGTCTCAGGGGCTAGGGTTATGTCCTTCCTAGATGGCTTCTTTGGATACAACCAAGTTGCTGTGCACCCTAATGACCAAGAGAAGAATGCCTTTATCACCCCCTGGGGAACCTTCATGTATGCTAAAATGCAATTTGGGCTAATGAATGCTGGGGCTACTTTTCAGAGAGCCATGGACCTAGCTTTTGTAGGGTTGAAAGATAAATTTGTGCTGATATATTTGGATGACCTAATAGTTTACTCTCATAGCCATCATGACCACTTGTAGCATTTAAGGAAGGTATTTCTGAAGTGCAGAAGGTATGGAATATCATTGAACCCTAAGAAGTCCCAATTTGCACTCAGTGAAGGAAAACTCCTAGGCCACATAGTCTCAGCCGAAGGTGTAAAGATCGATCCTATAAGGGTGGAAGCTATCCAAAAGCTGTCAATACCGAGGTCAAAAAGAGACATTCAGTCCTTTTTAGGCAAGATAAACTTTGTCAGGAGGTTCATCCCTAATTTCTCTGAGCTGGTAAAGCATATAACAGTCATGCTGAAAAAAGAGGCAGAAATAAAATTGACTGACCAGGAAAGAAACTCTTTTGAAGACATTAAGAAGGCTATCATGGAGGCCCCAACCCTAATTAGTCCTGATTACACCAAGAGTTTTTATATTTTCTCTTTTGCATCCTATGACATAGTGGTAGCTATACTATTACAAAAGAATGATGAGGGTCTTGATCATCCAATTACATTCTTTAGCAAAACCTTGAGAGATGCTGAGCTGAAGTATGACCCAATTGATGTTAGATTTTTTTATCATTCAAGCTAGCATTATGATCTTAGGATCTTTAACTGAGAGAATAACATGCATAGCAATAAAACACAAGAGATAAGAGACACAAATAATTTTCTTCGAGGAAACCATCAAGGAGAAAACCCTGCAACTTCCTCAGAGATAGAATGAGCACCAATGGCAACAGTAAAACCTAAAAACATAAAGATGATCTCCACAGCTTCTGTCTCTCTCTCTCACTTGAGAGAACTTTTCCTCTCTCACTCATGCGCCCCAATGAGTGAGTGTGTGTGTGATAAATAAAGAGGCTCACTCTCTATTAATATTCTTTCATTCACTTGAAACCCACTCCAACATGTCGGCCTCACTTAACAATTACTTACTAGAGCCGACATCTCTAGGAGTGTCTAATAACCCTAGTGCCCCACAACTTGTGGGGACTTTACCTCCTCCTACCAACAAGGAGGGTTATCCTTAATACAATGGTGGGGACTATTGCCCTGACTTACAATGACTCACCTAGGGTCGACTTCTCTAGGATAGTCTAATAACCCTAGGGCCCCATAACTGTGGGGACTTTAACCCTTGACCAATAGGAGGGTTACCCATAATGACTTGACATGACTTGTTTACATTATAGAAACTTCTCAGAATAAACATCAGGGTATGACATGACTCAAATACATCCTGTAATAAACATCAAGTTACAATACATAATAAATACAGATGAATACATTCCGAAGTTACAAATACATCAACAATTGAGAAGCAGGCTTATGCTCTCATAAAATCTTTGAAGACTTTCAGAATTTATATTCTCCATGCCAAGGTCCTTGCATATGTCCCTTCAACTGCTGTGAAGGATGTTTCGACTCAGCTTGACATTGATGGGAAGAGATCTAAGTGGATTTCCTAGCTCATTGCGTTTGATATAGAGGTGAAACCCACTAAGCTGGCGAAGGGACTAGGTCTGGCCAAACTCATGGCCAAAGAAAGCTGTGAACTGATGGGAATAAATTTCACATGTGTCAAATCAGCAAAGGTGCAGACTGTGGTAGCAGTAGAAGTAGATCAAGATCAGAATGACATTCCATCAGTAGTTGAAAACATATCTTCATGTGAGTGGTACTCAGGTATTATTCAATTTTTGCAAAAATTAGAAGTTTCTCCTGATCTCACTCCTAACCAAGCATGAGCTCTTAAGTTAAAATATGTTAAGTTTTGCATAATTGACAAACTGCTGTACTGGAAAGATCAGTATGGAATTTTGCTAAGATGTCTAGATAAAGAGGAACCAGAGAAGGTCATGCATCACTTTCATTCCAGCACATGTGGAGGACACCACTATTAAAAAACCACAGCCCACAAGATCTTAAGAGCAGGGTACTATTGGCCAGTCCTCTTTGCTGATGTATGCACTTTTGTAAGGGCCTGTGACCAATGCCAAATATTTATAGGGAAGTCGCAGCTCAAATAATTACCCCTTAGGCCTATTATGGTGAATGGGCCTTTCCAGCAATGGGGTCTGGATTTCATAGGTGAAATAATCCATCTTCCACTGGACAACATAAATGGATCTTAGTAGCCACTGACTACTTTACCAAATGGATAGAAGCAGTACCCACTAGGAATGCCACTCATCAAGTCATCATGAGATTTTTATATGAGAATATCTTCAACAGGTTTGGCTGCCTAGTAAGGTTGGTAACTGATAATGCACCAGCTTTCAAATATGGGGCATTAGTTAACATGTGTGAATCAATGGGCATGCAATTGGTGCATTCCACCTCCTATTATCCACAAGGCAACGGCCTGGATGAGTCATCCAACAAAATTTTAGTCAGGATCATAAGGAAACTGTTGGAGACAAATCAAAAAAGCTGGGATTCAAAGCTTAATTTTGCTTTATGGGCAGATAGGGTAACAGACAAAATATCCATAAGGACTTCTCCATTCAAGCTAGTTTATGGCACTGAGGCCATTTTTCCTATCCAGTGCACTTTCCAGTGGCAAGGTTCTTTCAGGAAGAGGAAGATGAACCAAATGATATGGTGAGAAGGATGATGGACTTGGTGGAGTTACAGAAAATAAGGGAGCAAGTTATAGGAAAATTAGAAGCCCATCAACAGAGGATAAAGGGAATGTTTGACAAAAGAGCAAAAGTAGACAACTTCCAGGTTGGAGATTGGGTCCTCAAGTGGGATGCTGTCAGATAGGACAAGGGAAAACATGGAAAATTTGACTCTCTATGGATTAGCCCTTTTGTGATAGCCCAAGTACATAAGAATAACACCTTCAAATTGTAGAACTTGGAAGGGGAAGAGGTATTTGATAGCCCAGTGAATGGGCGGTTTTTGAAGCTCTACTTTATTTGAGTCTCTGAGGCCTTATTATTGTAAATTAGTAAATAGTAGGTTGTTTTTGCTTAAAGAATAAAATCCATGCCCAATGGAATAGTAAATGATAGTGTTAAGTTATTTAGTTTCTTGCAGGGAAAGGCATTTTGGTCTGGTATTCTTGGGACCTCACTGTGAGGTTCCCATCCCCAAGTAGGAGCCAGATGTTATCTCCCAAAATAAATTTATTTTGATGGTAGGAAGAATCTTCTTGTGTAATGAAAGATATGAGTATCACTAACAATTTGAAAGCCTCTGTTTTTTATTTGGATGAAAATTTTACAAGTTATAGCTTTCGGTGGCTTAAGCGAGGACTATTATAGCTCATTAGCCACCGAAAAGCTAGGTTTTTGCGGCTAAACAGTTGAACGCGGGGAAAAGGCGAACCACCAAAAATAGTCTAAGCAAGTAGAGTCAAAGTAACACTTTCAGTGGCTTAGGCGAGACTACAGAAAACTCATTAGCCGCTAAAAAAGGGCGCTTTTGGCAGATTAGAAAGAGAAACAAGAAAGGTTTTAACCACCGAAAGCGAGTGGTGAGCAACATTGGGAAAAGTACATTCAGCGGCTTAGACGAGGCTCGAAATGTCTCATTAACCGCCGAAAAAGGTGGCTTTCAGCATATTAGAGAAAGGTGCAACACATATACTAACCACCGAAAGCAGGAAGATAAGCATCAGGTGAAAAACCCTTTCGGTGGTTTAGGCGAAAGCTAGGGCATTTTATTAACCACCGAAAGAATAGGTTTTCGGCAGTTAAAAAAGGTTTTCTGATGAGGTCATTATCTGCTGAAAGAAAATTTTCACCATGGCGATGGGGTAAAAGTTTCGGCGGCTTAAGCAAGAAAGACAATGTTTCGTTAGCCACCAAAAGCCTCCTTTTTCAGTGGCAAGTTGACAAATTCTCGGAGGATCTTAACCACCGAAAGGGGAAAATAAGGAAACGGTAAGGGAACTGTCACATCTGACCCCGTAGGCAAGAAAAATGATCATTCGTGAGTGTGAATAACCACTGAAAAGATCTAGGCCTGCGTGACTACAAGGGAAAATGAGTGAAGAAGGTCATTATGCGACTGACAAATGACTTATCTAACTACAAACCCTCAGTCTTCCTCCACCTGTCCAAAGGACCATCAAATAGCCACTGAATGCTCTGGCTGAAGTAGGTTATGGTTATGTGGGAAAAGAGATCTAGAGGATCAAGCTGCTATCATCATTTTTGTGACCTCAGCCTCCATAAACGACATAAAACCCTCATAATCAGTGCCTAAAGATTCCATCTAATTTCATTTTCAAAATTGTCATTCTCTCCACTTAAAAAAACTAGCTCTGAAATAAGTAGCCTGCTAAAGCATACTACATACAAGTCTGAAAACCATTTTGCAAGTACCTTGGAGATACACCCATCAAAATGAAGAAGATTGGACCAGATCTCAGGCAGAAGCTAGGTGATATTAGTTATCTAGAAGCACATCCAGAGGTCTGCAGACTTTTCCAAGAGGTGGGATGTTACAAATTCTGTGAGAAAATACAAGGCTTCCATCAGCAGGTGGCTAAAGCTTTTGCCCTCTCATTTGATGGTTCAAAAGCAGTTATAGGAAAAGAGGAGTTTCTCATAGATGAAACACTAGTCAGTAAGGTGACAGAACTCCCTTCCATAGGAGAGAAATGGTTTAAGACCACCATACCAAAAGAGGTGGAATTCAGGTCTTACCTTAAGCCTGAGCATAAAGGAATAATATGGAAGAAGAGTGTGCCATCATCATGGCTGGAAGAGAAATGGAAATAGCTGCTGAAGGCCATTCTGGTCTACTTAACCTGTGAAGGGAGGTATAATAGAGCAATGATCTACCATTTCAAGTTCATGAATCATTTCACAGGTAAAATACCTCTCAATCTGCCCTTTTATTTGCATAGAAGTCTAGGGAAGATGGCCATCAAGTAAAATCCTAGCCATCCAAGATTGCTTGTAGGCTGTCCCACCATGGTCTTATCTAGCTATTGGTCCAGGAGCTGTTGAAGAGAAGAAATATGGCTTGGCCTTATTTTTTGTTCTGGAATGGCTTTGAGATAGGCCTTCAGAAAGAGGAGAAAGGGAGGTCTCCTGCCAAAAAATCTAGCATCCCAAGGAGTGGGAGGAGAAGGAGGAGGGCCATTTCCCCAGCAGCAACAACATAACAACCTCCCTCCTCTTCCAAGACCAAGAAGGAAAAAAGGAATTTGGACTTCAGTGAGAAAGGTCAGGAGGCAGAAGCACACCAGGAAAATGTCTTAAATCTACCCTATTCAGATTCTGAGGAAGAAAAAGAATAGGATGCATCCCTAGCTCTGCAAATTGTACCAGTGTCTGAAGCATTGTCATCCCCCACACCATAGGAGTAGGAGGAACCAGCAGAAAGGGCTTCCTCTAGAAAGCCTAGAAGTCAAAATATCAATCAGCTACTGAGGCAGGTTTATGAAATGGAGGTCTTGGAAAGAGAACTAAACATTAGAGGAAATTTGAGGTCTAAAATGGGCCTCCTAAGGAAAATAATAAAATAATAGTTATTAATTTTGGAGGAAGAATGAAAAAAACTACTTTTTTTGTTCATATTTTCGACATATCTCCTTGTGTTTTTACTGAAATTCTGAGCGGGAGAGCTCATTGGATGTAGAATTTAATTCCACATCCAATTAGTACCCACACTACATACTTTTGATGGACCCCACTACCCCAAAAACAAGAAATACTTGAAAACCCGTGATGATGACATCATCATCACATTTTTCAGGTATTTCTTATTTTTGGGGTAGAGGGGTCTGTCAAAAGTATGCAGTGTGGCTACTCGTTGGATGCAAAATTAAATTCCGCATCCAAAGAGCTCTCCCGCTTGAAATTTGAGTAAAAACACATGGAGATATGTTGAAAATACGAACAAAAAAGTAGTTTTCTTTTATGACAAATATGCCAATTCTACCATTATGGTTGACTCATTTTATTGAAATTCTATTGGTTCTTGAATTCCAACTCACAAAATTTATTGTTGGCACATTTTTTTATAAGGCCCATTTTAGACCCCAAATTTCCTCTAATGGAGAAACAATGAAACCTTGACCAACAGAAACAAGTTATTGCACAAGCCCTACCTAGAGCAGAGAGAAAAATACATCTTCTTGAAAAGGATGAACAAAAGATACCTAAAGGACAATACCAGGTTATACAAGATGGTTAGGATCCAAAGGCTGCAGCTGAAGGAATCCAAAGCAAACCCTAGCAGCAACCTCACCTTATTAACCCTAGCTGAAGCAGCCATCAGTCTCCACCATCCTGAAGCTAGCCAAGGCACTGTTAACACCCCTAGCATGAAGCCTATAGAAGAGGAAAGCTGATCCAACAGGTCTGAAAACACATTTTTGATGAAAACCTAATAATTTTTTTAAAACAGGGCTTTCAATGGCTTAGGCAGACAATGGAGCAGTCCATTAGCCACCAAAAGCGTCACTTTCGATAGCTAATGATTCCGATAGACTAGCCGCTTAACCACCAAAAGCGGATAGAGGATTAAAATCAAGTTTTGGTAGACAGAACTGGTTTTGGGAAACTTCAGATGGTTCATAGACGTGATCTAAAGATAAAAGCTGTTGAGGGACGCATTAGAAAAAGGTCTGTGTGAAACCCACTATGACAAAATAGCGCCAAAAGACACCAACCCTAGCTGTCAAAGAGAAATCAGTGGTTTTAACTGGAAGAGGACCAACAGCAGTGATCACCAGCAAATACTTCAGTTATTTAATATTCATGCAGTGAACTAAATCTTTATTAGAGTTAGACAAGTAGTTAGGTAGGGTTTCAAACCCTAATTTGAAAAAGACTGTTACTTTTGTTTATTTTGTAAAAAAAAGATCTAGGTTTGAGGATCTGTATATTTTTTGTAAAAGTCTATAAATCCTAAGACTATTTTTATAAAAAAGGTTCAACTTCGAGGATTTATAAGCCTATATTGTTGTCAGCTTCTCATTTTGCTCATTCTTGAATATAAGCTCTTTTGTTATGATTTGTTCAGCGTTCATCTCTATCTTTACTGTACTTATGCCTGAATGTGCATTTAGGTTACTTTCAAGTTGATTAATAACTAATAGTTTTCATCCTATTGGTGTGTTAATGTGATTTGATTTATAAGTGCCATTCTTGTTAGGATTTAGCCATTTATATGCATCTATTTTGTATGTAAATATGCCATCCTAATGAATTCTCCATCCCTGCACTTTATTGTCAACTACTGAACAGTTGTAACTAAAATCCTTGTAATTGAGTGAGTTTCATGCATGTCTTGAGAGTGGAAGGTTATATAGGTCACCTGACTTGATCCATATCAGAAAACCCTAAAAACATTGTAAGTTACCAGGCTTCCTCAAGCTACAACCTAGAGGAGTTTCCTGGAGTGATAATAGTCGGTCGGTCATAATTTTGTGTTAGGGTATTGTTCCCGGTCGGTTCTATAAACGCCTTGATTTGTTTCGTAGTTTCAACTAACTTTTTGTATTGTGGTATAAAGCTAAAGTCTTTTATAAAATTCTCTCTAAGTTTATGCCATAGGAATGTTTCACCCCATGCTTCTTCCATTTTGTACCATTTGTTTGGTAAGTCGGATAGTGTCGATGGAAACAGGTGTGGCCATGTACGTTTGTCCTTATACCCAAGTCTTTTCCATTCGTTTTCACATGTTCTTATGTTCTCTTCTGGGTCCTGCCCTTGGATGAACATAGGTATTTGGGCTTGATTGGTTAGCCTTTTTCCTCTGAATCTTTCTATAAAGTAAGTCGAAGCTATTGTCCATGTCTGCAATCTTGATTGATGGGTATCCCACCATCTAGCAGCTTGTCCTGTGGAGGTTTCTACTAAGCTTTGTAGTCAGCCATGTTCACCAATGTTTTTAGATACTTGTTCTATATGCATAAATGGTGATTCGCTTTCTTTGTATCTTGGGATTTGTTTGATACTTACATTTGTTGGTTTTAGGGTAGGGTATTCCCTACTTTTCTTTTCAAATATTTTTGGGATGATGGAAACCAAGAAACATTGTTGGACTGGTTTATTCTGCACTGTTTGAATGGTCCAGCAACCTCTTGCTTATGTTTCAAATTTTTTGACTTCCCAGTCATATAATTCTGCATCTGAGTTGTATCCTACTGAATCTTGATTACCTAGGTGAAGTTCTCCATAGACATTGGGTTCTGTGTAGTCTTCATTATTTTGTATTTGATATAATTCTCAGATGTCGACTTCTTCATCAATAGGTTCTATCCAAGGTTCTCCTTGGGATGGATGGATAGGTACTATGACTTTTTTTCCATTCCCTTTTAGTTTTATCCTTTCTTTGTCTAAAGATATCAATGCTTTCATTTTTATTCCCCAAGGTCGACCTACTAACGTTGGGAAGGAACTGGATCCTTCCTTAGGGTCAATAATTTCAAAGTCTACTTTGGTCGATATTCCTTTGATTGTCATATCGACATTTCTCCAAACTTCGATAGGTTCGATCAAACCTTGGGCAGCTAATTTCAGGTATATTCCCGACTCGTATAGTCGAGGTCTACCCAATTGTTCCCAAGTGTCACGAGTCATAATGTTTACTTGTGAGCCAAAGTTGAGTACAACTTGTTGAACATGGTATCCTTCAATTTCTAGGTCGACAGGTGGGTCGGCATCACATTTGTCCTTCTGGTTTAGACTGCAGATGTTTTTTGTTTGTTTTTCTATATTATTGTTGTGTTTCATATTATACAATAATTCATTGAATTGAGATACCGCTTTATCCTCTTTCACTAAACGTATTAATTTGTTAACTGTGCTTCATCGACTATCATCAGCTTCTTCTTGTCGAGCAAATTATTTAAATATATTCGTTGCATCTTTATACAATTTTTTTGGTTTAGCTGGGTTAGGATAATCATTTTTTTCTTTTATTTTGCTTATGCATAGATTATTGCTCCCAATTTTTGTCCCTTGTTGGGTTACTATATGCAGATTCTTTGTATTGATTACATCATGTTTTTGAACGCATGACAAGACATTAACATTTTTCTTTCTATTGATTTTATCAAGCATAGTAGGGCAATCCTCTAATGAGTGATCCTCGAATCCATAGATAGTACAAAATTTCAAATCGATTCTGTCCTTGTTGGGTAGTATGCATATCGATGACCTTCTTTATAGCATGTGAAACACTGTATGGGTCGACGTGGTCGGTTGTTGCGATTCCCAGAGAATCGTCCTAGACCTCCATATCCTCCACGATGGTTGTCGAATCGACGCTCATATCGACGGCCTTCATATCTTTGATTATTCTTTTGTTTTGAGCATGGCTTCGCTAATTGTTATCGTTGCTCTGCGCAACTGCGTTTTTCTGGTATACTGCTTGGTAGTTTTGTTGATTCTTTAAGTTTAGGTGACATTTGGCCGTGGCGGGAATTTTGACTTCACAGATTGCACACCAAGATGCTTTACCATTCTTCATGTTATATGGGCAATATTTCATTGTGTGTTCTCCATGTTCTTGGCAGATGCCGCAGAAGCACTTTGTCTGAAAAAATTGAACTTCCTATCGGCTAATTTCTTGTCGAAAGTTATCTTTTGTGTGTCTGACCATTGAGCATTTTGTGCACCAGACATCCTGATTCTTAAGGTTCAGCTCTTTCAATGATTTCGAGCTGTTCTTCCAGTCTAGTATCCGTAGGATATGTTGGGAAATCTTCGTTCATCTCCACTTGTAGAGCTTTAGTAAGTGCATCTTCGTACATTTTAAACGTCTCCAGGATTATGTGCCACCTAATTTCTATGATAGACCTATAAGGAACCATTGAATTAATAGTAGTTCATCAATTACATAATATAGTTGGCTGAGGAGGTCTTTCCAACATTTGTCGTACTCTCGGATAGATTCTGCTGGTTTTTGCGATGTTGTTTTCAACTTTTTAGCTGCCAGATGTTTTTCATCTAGGGTTTTAAAGAACGAAAAGAATTGCGCTTTAATTTATGCTTTAGATGATTGATGGGTTCTCTCAGTAAAGGTCATGTACCATGTTAGTGCTCTTTTCCTCAAGGCACCAATGAACTGTGTCATCTGTCGATCTTCAGCTGTAACCTGATTTTCCTCCCATGTCGACTCATAAACAAACCAATGTCATCTAGGATATTTATCACCCTCATATAGAGGATATGTGTTGATCTGTGACCCATTTCAGATTCACTGTCGCTATCTCCTCTAGGAGGTGGTGGTGGTGGTGGGGGTAGTGGGATTTTTTTCTTGTCTCTTTTTTTTGAGTTGTTGTCGACTAAACTTTCATTCCCGTCGATTGTTTTTTTGTCGTTTCTTCTTCGACAAGCAGCCGGTTCGGGTCGACTTCTCCTATTGATGTCCAACTGCAATTATTTGTCTGCAGGTCTGACTATTCTATATTCTCCAAAGCTGTATTTGGCAGGGGGGGTGCTCCTTAATGTGTCAGGTAAACTAAGTGGATACTTCAGTTGGAAGGGTACGCCTGAAGTGTGACCCAGTTTCCTTCCTATGGTCAACGAATCACAAGATGGTTATCATCATTTACGTCGTCGTCTAATTGGATCCATATGTCAAACTTACTAGCTCTTAGTCTTAGGTATTCTTCAACAATGGCTTGTATCCTAGTACTTGGATTCATTGGAGACAAAGGTCTTATCTCTTGGGGAAATTCTATTTGGAGAGCTTCACGCTGCTCTATCCACAAGTATTCTTCCATGGGTGATGCCTCTTCATCCATGCCTTCTTCCTGTCGGTCATGACCCGACTCTAGAGGATTTCTTTCTTGGTTTGTCACCCTAGTACTCATTCCTCTTTGTAGTTCTATATCCCTTTCTCTTCTTTCTTCCATTCTTTTTAGCCTCTTCTCTCTCTCTATTCTCTGTAAATCTGTCGTACCTTTGTGTGTCACTGTCTGTTCGATTTTCTTTTTAGGTTGACTTTTCATTTCTGGTGATGGTATCTCTTTTTAGTCGACTAGAATCCTCCTCAATTTACCTCGACATATGACCAGCTACCCCCCCATAGCCTACCCGACACTTTAGAAATCTCAGATAGTTCTGTTTACTTGCTTAGGAAATATTCCCACTCCCTTTCGGCAATAAATTTATCCCACTTTTTCTGTTTCTCTGCCTCGCTAGAACTTGGTGGCAGTTCGTGCAGTGATGGACAAGGTTCGACAATCTGACCCACTCATTTTTCTATCAGGAATTTGAACAATAGGGTCAATAGAGAGCACAAAAACTGCTCGGTAAGGTCTGTATAGAATTTCTTCTAAATGGTTTCCACCGAAGTTCTTTCTTCTATAGCTTGCTTCTCGTAGAATTCATCGGTGATCTTTTCAAACCACTCCAACAGGTTTGTTCTTCCCCCTCGAATCATTTTCTCTAGCAGCTCTTGGTCCTTAGTCGCTTCCAGTTTTTTCATCCAAATTTTTTTTCAAAAGCTAGGGTATCGATTCTACGAACTTCTCATGAGTTTCAGTGAAGAATCTCTCCTTTGCCTGAGCAGTCATCAATTTGTTTCTCCTCGCGTAATTCTGCAAATAATTTTCTATCTTACGCTCCCACCAGTTCTTAATATCTTGTTCTGATATCATCTTCTTATAGTCACCTCAGATATGTACTACCGGCAATGGAACCAATGTTGTAATCTCACGGATCACAGAGGTTTACCAATAATACACATTAAAGCATATAGACATAACAGAGACAATAGACAAGAACATAGATGTAGAACAAAAGATTATATTATATTATAGGAGTCCATACAAACACAAAACTGAACCCCGGTTCTCATCTGGCTCAACAGCCTAATATATATGATTTACAAACAGTTACATAACTACCTATTGGTTCGGTCAACGGACATGACCTTATGCGGCCGACCTAATTTCTAATTAGTTAACTAATCAACTTAATCGAATTACCGATTAGCCCCTCCAACAAGCAGGATGCCATCGGAAAAACCTACGACGCAAATGTAGTCTCACCTAAGATATCTATTGGGAACTGTCAAAACTAGGTTTCTACAGTTATGTGGGGATTTTCACTCTTACATTAATTCTTAAATCACTTGACCGAAATTGGGAATTTATAATTCTTGTTCTCGATTATTGATTCAAGATAAAAATCTAATTATCCATCAACACATATTGTAGCATTTAACATAAAGCCTTATCATAGTCTCAATTTGTTAGCGGTGCGACACTTATATATATGGATTTATTCATAAACAGACACTATGTGACTTATTTAGATCCATTTATTCACAACATACATGCATTTGACATAAACCTAATTATCAAAGACATAGATAGACAACATTTAATGTGGAAACCGATCCAGGAAAAACCACAAAGGTGTTCTTCATCTGGCATGAGAAATAGGTTAACACCTTTAGTATACACACTCAACTTGCATACTTTTCTTTATATACTGTTTACAATTCATAAATATATCTCTCCTCTCATGCACTCTGGTTTTTGGTATATGTATTTCTCCTCTTCTTCTCTCAACTGTCAATCAACACACAACCTAGATCGATTCTATAGCTAAGAAACTCTTTTCCTCTCTCAACTATCGATCCACACATAACCTGGATTGATTCTTCAGCTAAGCATCTCTCTTATCTCTCAACCTAGACAGACAATAACGATGACAAACAACCAAAAAATAAGCATCTCAAAAGAATGAGCAACCTGCAAATAGATTCTCCCTTTTATAATCTATTACACTCTTAATCAACCGACTCTTTTTCTGTTAGCCGACACGCTGTCATTTCTATTTTTGTACATTCTGTTACAATTGAAAATATGCATTATCGACCCACAATACAATTATACTTTATTACCAAAAGTGTGATTTATTCTAACTAACTCTTTACCTACGATCAACTGAGCTGTCGTTTTCAATTGATCTATTTTTCTTCTGTCATGGTTCCTTTTTTCGTCATGGATCTTCTTCCGTCGCAGCTTCCCTTCCTTCATATCTCTTCTTGTGTCGCAACCCTTCTTCCTTCACAACTATTATTCCTTTTTGTCTTGCGACCATAATATTTATATTACCATAGATATAAGCATAGGGATGAACTATTTATTAATTGATTACTCTCATCATCTTTCAGGTATCCATGTTCTGATTGATTTCTGTATGTTTTCTCCTCGACCAAAAGAACGAACAGTTTGTATTTGAATATTTTCTCATTTTGAAGAATTGAAAGAGTTTGGTGTGTTAATTAGTGATAGTGTATTTATTTTTCGAAAGAGATCTTATTCTTTTCCTTTTCAAAACTAGCACTAGAATTATTTTCATGCTTGCAATAGGAGTAAAAGTATAGTTCAATATTTTTGGCTTAGGATTTATTTGTTTCAAAAAACAAGAATTGAACCTGTCTCCCTTCTTTAAGTAGGGCATATTTGGAAAGTTGAAGTGAAACTTTTGCATGAGCATATTGCATGGTTTTACATTTTTATACTCACCTCATGCATTCACCTAACCATAAAATCTAAAATCAAGCACTAGTTTAGGTTAAAATATTTAATAATTTGAGTGATAGGATAAAGACGTGTTGCATCATCTTAAAATGTAGGAGATGTCATTATTTTCCTGCATTACATCCTGAGGATTGTGTGGTTCTTCCACATATTGCTAGTATATCAAACGACCTTTCATGTACCCTTGAGATATATTGAAAGTTACTTCATGTACTCAGTGGTATATAGGAAGGCCCCATTCAAACGGTTGTGCATTAGACAACACTACTATGGATTTTATCTCTCACATACCTTGGGTATATCAGGAGTGTTAACCCAAAAATCACCCACTTAGCTCTCAATGGCCTACACCACCCAAGGACACCATCTCACAACTCTCATATCACTCCATTAGACCTTCCATTAGACCCCCACACCTCCAAAATAGCCTAAGGATGAAGAAAAAGGGCTAAAAACCCCAAAAAGGAGTCCAAAATAGCCCCCTAGGAGCTAAAGCCCTCAAAAAGGGGCTAAAACCCTAAAAGGGGCTACAGTTAAGGCGAAAGGGGCTAAAAGCCCAAAAAAGGGGCTAAAACCTTGACCAAGGGCTTAAAACCCTAAAACCCCTTAGAAAAGCTATAAAAGGAGGGTGGGGGGTCACTCTCAAAACACTTCTCCCATGCCTATTGTTATGCTGCTTGTGGATGCTTTGAGACCTTTGCCTCTCAAACCACCCACATTCCCTCTCCTCCACATCCATTCCCATTTGAGCCATTGCTCCCCCAACCAAGAGAGAGAGGCTTCCAGGAGCTAGGGCATGGTGGCCCATTACCCACTAAGAGAAGGTATATTTGTGTTTTTTGTGTTTTCTTCTTAGCTATTTAGATTGCTTTTACTTCTAACCATTGTTTCTTGCAGGTTTTGTTTAACATTGTTTACAGGTTTCTCCATTGTAGCTTAGGTTTGTTTTGCAGGGTTTAAGGAGGCAAAACCCTAACCCATTTTCTGCAGAGGGGTTCACAAAGCTTCGACTTCTTCTTTCTGCTCTTGCTTATGATTTAGTTTAGTTTTGGTTTCTATCACTAGATTAGCTTAGTTTAATTTATTGTTCTGTTTACTTGCATTTCCATTTCATTTTTCCTATTTTCCAAGAGTAGGAACCTACCCTTGTGCCCTATAGGCACAAGGGAGTCATTCCTGCTCCTACATTGAGGACAAATCCTCACTACAGTTTTGGCGACCATACCTGGTTGATCCCACAGGATCCCTGGTCCAAAATTTTCATTTTTAAGTTTTTAAAATTTTTTCCCTAGTTTTTCAAGAATCTTATGTTAAATCTGTCTTAAATCCTGTTTATTTCCTGTTTTAACCACTGTCGAAGTATTTTCTAGGCCAAACCGAGTCAGATTGACCCCAGTACCAGTTACTGTCAGCCAGATCTGACTCTGTCTCACCAAAAAACCCCATTCCGGAGCAGGGTGCTCTTATCGGGGAAAAAGGTGAGACTAGGGCACTTTTAATGAGAAAACAGGTGTGCCTAGGGTGCACTTAATCCCCCAATAAGCACGATGTCAGCCCAGAAACTTAGGTTGTGGCTGTTTTTGCATTCTGTGTGACCCCCTCACTCATTTCTGAAAAAATCTCGCGGCTCCCTCGCTAGATTTGGTCAAAAATGTGCGGCCTGTCACATAGAAGTTGAGTTTAAGATTAATAGATAGTAATTTTTAGTTTCAGAGGACTATTAGTGTGGCCCATCCGCCTCTGTCCACCATTGCAGGTCATTTTCAGTTCCAGTTTGTATTTTCTGAAAATAATTTCATAAACAATGTGTAAATGTTAAATGAACCATTAAGGCTTAATAAAATGAACTAGTCTAACTAAAAATAACTTAAAAATAACCATCTTGCTTCCCCCTTCCTCCTCTACCCAGTCATCACCCTCCGAGGTATTCTGGGATACAACAATGGGCAAGCTTGTATAGATCTAGGCACTCCATGATATTTTTCCCAAACCACCAAAACCGGGTGACCTGGAAGGTAGAGGGGGTAGAGAAGGAGGGCTTCTCATGGCGCTAAGCATCCTCCCTGTTGACCAACCTAGCATCCGGGAGGTGACCTGAGGATCTACGGATGGGATTAGTCCCATTGTGTTGAGAGCCTAGCACCTTCTCTTGGTTGAAAAAGAATATTACTATGAGGTAGACATCTAGTTAGGCCAGCAAATGTTCAAGGTTAATCATTGTACTTGCTTACAAACTTCTGTTTATTCTTGCATACAAAACCATGACATGAAATCTACCATGATGAATTCATAAACCATATTGCAACAACCAAATACCAGAAAAAACAAGCAAACTGACACACCATATCGAATAATTAACCCAACTCAGTTCATGACACTGAGTAAGCCTTAAAATTTACCAAATTTATACTAAGTTCAATCAATTTTGTAGTCTTTGAGGACATAAGTCCCTGACTGCTTCAACTGTGGGAAGTACTTGGGATTTTCCCAGAAACTCATTGTGAGGAGTATCACAGGAACCCCAAAGTAGCTGGTCGCTGAGAGAAATTGCCAAGCGAAACGGGCAACGACCCCTTCCGATTGAGTAGAAGAACCTGTGAGGAACAAGCTAAGCACTGTCTTCTGGCAGTATTGGTGGCCAAGAGACCACCTTCAGCCAATAGGAAGCTATTGAAACTGGGGTCCAAATCTCATACCCACCAATTTCATACACAAAAGTGAACACAATTGATCCTCCACGATCTTCCTCACGCCTCAGAGGCGAACTACAACCATTTGGAACACTTGATCAGCACCATCGAAGTCGTTCTCAGAGATCTCCCACACCATTAGAGGGCCACACTACCTCTGATTCTGATTCAGACCCGTATCAGTATGAACCAGAGCTCCACACTGCACCATCAAGCCCCATGGCTAGTGCAAACCCGGATCCATTTTCCGGCCTAACCTTAGCAAGTGGACCCATGTCCACATCACAACCTGTCACCCACAACTTGGTAAATGGCACAAGAACAGTCATGCAGACTGTCATTAGCCAACTGCCACTACCCATAGTGACCAGCCAAGTTGGCCCAGTGGTAACACATGGGGGTAGTGGCCCCTCCACACACACTGCCCCTCATGCCACACAAGGGGGCAATACACCTGCCACCTACATTGCCCCTACTATCATACATGGGGGCAATGCCCCCGCCACCCATACCGCCCCCCACACAGCACTTGGGGGCATTGGCCCATCCACAATGGTACCACCACAAGCCCCCCAGTTGTTCAGATGCGCTATGCACCTACAAACCCCACCCCCATTGCAGCCCCATCCCACATTAAATTGGGATCAAATATTCCCTTCATGACTCATCTGAACTTGCCTAATTTGGCTATATTAACAAATGATCCCATCCGCCACCAAGATTTTTGGCCACGTATGCCAACTAAGCTGCCATCAGACATCCCCAAGTTTGAAGGCAAAGCCGGGGAATGTCCCCAAAACCACATAATTACATTCCATCTATGGTGATCATCCAACAACATTGTAGACGACTCCATCAGGCTGAGGTTGTTCCAACACACCCTTACAGGTGCTGCAGCCAAATGGTACATTGAGCTGCTGCAAGCCAAGTATCCAGACTTCAACTCCCTAGCCTTCATGTTCCTACAGTATTTCCAACTCCCTGTCAGATATGAGGAGGGGGTGGAGATCCTGTTATCCTGTTACCAAAGCACCGCCACTCACATAACTGACCATATCCATGAGTGCCGGCGACGTCGTAGCTTATGCAAAATCCAACTAGACGACAAAATATTCTTGGATTGGTTCCTTAAGAATTTGCTCCCGCCCATCGCAAAGGGCATTTCATATGAATGCCCTCAATCTGAATAAGATGCCATACTGAAGGCCCAACAATTTGATCTCATTTATTCCTAGTCTGGATACCTGTACACCGTCATTCCAGACGCTCCCCGTCCAAGTACCTCCTACCACGACGCACCGGGGGCATCCCACGCTGTAGACGACATCATAGGGTCAGTCTCCCAACAACCACAGCCTCGACCGACCCCACCTGTCATTACACCAAAACCAAGCAACACCACTAATGTTTCTTACCAAAACCAAGCTCCAGACTATGCTAGAATGATGTCTCAGTCTAGAGCGACAACTTCCAAATGCACAACCTGCACCACCGCAGCAGGCTCAGGCCATGACTTGTCCAACACAGCAGTATGTGGGGAAAATGCCCACATTTGTGGCACCACCACCTCCACAAATCTACTATGCACTGCCAGTGCAACCATTTCAATCCCCCACTCCCACTCCTCCCGCTCCGTTGGGATAGGTGTTTGCACAGCAAAACTATCCCAACTAGCCTACCCCCAACAATCAAGAAGGGTAAGCTAGGAATAACCGCCCCCGCAACCAAGGCAAGAACCAACCGTAGGGAGGCGGTCAACAACTGAATCCTCCCAATAATGCCGTGGCAAACCGGCCAGCCCAGAACCCCCCACGACCAAATGCACCAAGACGTAATGCTCCATTACGCACAAACCAACCATGCACACTCTGTGAGGTCTATGGGCACTATACATTTGAGTGTCCCTTCATGGGTCATGTGAATCATGCCATTTGAAACGAGGCCCAATAGACTGCCAACACTACAAACCAAGCACAACCCAACCTAGCACCTCAAGGACCTCCCCCCATGGTGCTTCAAAACCCACTTCCAGTCCAAGGATTGGTGGCAACCATACCCCCTCCCCAACACAACCACAATGCTTAGGGGGCACCGCCCACAACTAAAATAGGTGTTCACCACCTGCTAACCATGACCACTGAAGAGGTCAACTTACAGACTAGACAAAATCAGTACGGTACCACCACCGAACCTGTCGACTCATCAACAACATCCAGGTCTAAGACAACCAACCTACCTCTCCAGTTACCCCCGTTCTTGTGCCCCCCCATACGCAGAGTTGCCAATAATGCCACAACTAGAGCTGCCGTCAGCTATAGCATTGTGGATGATTTGGCCCAAATGCCAACCACCATGTCCGCTCTTGAGGTACTTAAAACATGCCCAATGTAGTGGAAAGCCTTACTAGCTGCTCTAGGGGTAGTAGACCCCTCCGATTCCAGGCTGATCACATTTGAAACAGAGAACGGGGAACCACGCATGCCCTCCACTATTGCCCTCCAAATCCCAATGTCCATCCAGAACTTGGTTGTGCACCGATGCATAGTGGATGAGGGGGCATCCATGTGCGTCATGTCTACCTTGGTTTGGTAGAAGCTTGGATCACCAATTATGCAACTGTCCTCCACAACTCTGCGGGCTTATGATGGACACCCCACTAAAGCCCAATGAATCCTCCCCCATGTCCCCATCACGTTAGCCGGGAAGACAGTCCTGATTGACATCGAAGTCGTCAATGCTCAACTAAACTACAACCTCCTCCTTGGAAGGAGTTACATGTACACCACGCGATTCGTCGCGTCAACTATCTTCCGCCTCATGATGTTCCCCCATGAAGGGAAGATTGTGACGGTTGACCAGCTCACATACCATGATCCGCAAGGGTTAACAACACCTGCCAACGTTATCCCTACCATCACCACCATTGAGCCACAAGGGGCGACCACACATGCTATCGGCATCCCTGCAACCAACACCATGGTTGAAAACACACCATCTTTCCCAACGTTGAATGTGGGCCCTGGGTTGTTTATCGATCCCACCATGATGGCTCCTTTCCTATTGGTGTCACCACCACTGACACAAAATAAAGCCGTGGACTTGTGCATGGTCTCATCAAGCACCACTGCACCCAAGCAACAACAGCAGCCGCAGCCCCAACTACAACCACAATATCGTCCACAGCAGCAACGCCAACAGTAGCCGCAACATCACCCGCAGCACCAGCATTACATGCAGCCGCAACCCCAACGTCACCCCCACATGCAACTAGCTGGGAGTTATGTGGGCTCATCTCCAGTCCATACAATTCCCTTCCTCTTTCCCCCACCTGGTTTCATGAGCAGGCCGATCATGGCCACCTTAAGCCTACCCAACTTTACATTGGGGATCCCGGTGTGGTATCTTGATCCACCAGCTCAACCAGCAATTCCCAAAGTTGTGTTAACCCCACTGCAACCTATCGTGGTCGAGTCTCACCCTCCACCCAGTTCGCACAAGATAACCACCGCACTCTCACCTGCACCGCCCCAACCCAAAAGAGCCAGGGGTAAGAACACCAAAGCCATTGCAGAACCATGACAAGTCCCACCTTGTGCCATCTACGAACACCAGGGCCACCCAAATAAGAATTTCCCTGAAATCCTAGTGATCTGTGCGCATCTGGATGCCATGGATACGAACGAAAACATCCCCGTGGTTGAACTCCCAACCGTGCCAGTAGTCAGGAACAACGCATTGAGGACAAAACCATGCTTGCACCCTTTGTGACTTGTATGGACATTACTCCCACCATTACCAAGACCTGCCCGAGTTTCGAATGGCTCTCGCTAACCTCCGTCAACATTCCCTTGAGTCTAAGATCACCTTTATCAAAGAAGTTCACCCACCACCTCCTTCGTCAGACACCGTGTCCTTCTACATGATGTCCAGTTCTGTAGACCCTCTTGTCTCCACCATCACCGACGGTCCATCAAAACTATCTCTTCTATTGTTTCCCCAGCCACAGTCGCAACCTCAGCTGCAGCTACAACCTCAGTTGCAACCTCAACCTCAGTTACTAGGGAAACAATGGGTTTCATTCCCACTCAACATGATCCTTTTCCTTTTCCTACCATCTGGTATTGTGAGTAATTTTTCCTTGGAAACCATCAATCTACAGGATTTCACACTAGGAGGTCCTCTGCGGTACCTTGAACCACCTACCGTACCTCTAAGGCCCCAGGATGTGTTGACTCATGTCCAGCCAATTGAGATGATGTTACACCTACCTCCAGGTCCATCAAAGACTCCTCTTATCTCCAAGCCTGCCCCTCTTCCTCCAACAAAGACTGGGGGCACAACAACTAAAGCCACAACCAATACCATTTACATGATCTATAGCACCAGCCGCCCTTCCGTCTCATCACTTGTGGAAGATCCACCTCATCTATCACAACACCACTTACGCGATGACGGAGATATATGTAAGACCACCTTTGGTTTTACCCCATTCCATTTAAACCATAGTGTGGAATCGGTTCTTCCCATAAAAGACCAGATTCCATCACCCTGCCTTACCAATGACCTTCTTTTTGACAAGGGGGCACACCTCTTTGCTGACTCAAATGACCGACTCTTGAAGAAGTCGTGCAACGGGCTCCACCTCAAGAAAGTCTATGCCTGATGAGTCCCTTATAGCGTAGTTTTTTCCCTTTCTTGTTTTTCAATGTTTTTTAGCACAAGTTAGGGGCAACACCATCAGCTGCTAGTCCAAAGTCACCCAAAACTGGTTCGAGACACCTCTCACACCTCCGGGATCAAATTTACACCTCCTTATGAGACCATCGTCTCATGTTTAACAAATTAATTTCGGGACCATTTCCCACGAGTCACCTCGATTTACGATCCATGACATGACGATGCAAGTGTCTACGGACCTGTACATGTATCACAATCATCGATCGCAACTCATGCGAGTTTTTGGGCCACCGCCCGTTAAGGACTATAATTTTAACTTTTATTTTGTATTTTTTGCACATAGTTTCCTTTTCCATTCACCACACCTTACGCGGACCTCTAGACCACTGTCCACAAAACAATTTCTTTTTCTAGCATGCATTTGGCATATAAATGCCCCTGGATTTGCACTCACATCACATGTAGTCAAGTTCGTCCACCACAACACACACACACGCTCTCCTAACCTCTGTCCAAGAGCCACTTCGGTTTGCATGCCTCTACCGCACTGACTCACAGGCCTCTGCCGCAATATATCCCATGCATGCATTGGTATGTTTGAGAGCCCGCTGCTCTGTCCATACTGCGTGGATGGCCTTTGGACCTCTGTCCATTGTCCCAACATGGGGCACCGCATTTGCCACCGCAATTGGTTGACCACATTGGAGTTTCGTTTAAGCTCTTTTCTAACTCTTTAAAACAATGAAAATATCACCAAGCGCAACTGCTTCCTTTCCCGCTTGCTAAAGTATAGGAAAGGGCGTCTACATCATCTTGTTTATCTCCTTTTGTGGACCATGTAGACCATCTCATGAAAAGGACCTCCTTGGCACACTCAAGCCAATACCATTCCCCTCTGCATACTTTTGTGATTTCTCAGGTAGAGGGGCTGCACTTTACGAAAAATATCACCACCGGTTGTCGTTAAGCTCTTTTCCAGTTGTCTCAACAAGAAAAGATCACCGAGCAAACTTGGTTTTGTTCATGCTCGTAAAAGTATTTGAATGACCGTCCAGTCAGTATAGGTTTAACCTTTTCCAACCTGATTGGACTACCAATGGTAAAGAAGTCTCTCAACCCCTCCAGGATGGGCGAGTTCTCCTATGTATACTTTTATCCTTTTTTGGGAACAGGAGACTACCAATGAAAAAGAGCCCCCACTGGAGTCTTCTTCCTACTTTCAGACTCTCTAAAATTGAAAGCACCATCGAGCATTTACTTTCTCGGGCTTGAAAAAAATCCACGAGATCGTACCATAATGGTGTCCCTAGACACACCCCCCTCGACAGTAAATAGTTTGGCAGCATTCCCACATTGGTTCGCCTTTGTTCAGAGTACTCTGCAATGTGTCTTCCTTGGATCCCATCAGTATCAAAAGTTTCCACCTCCTCCAAGTATTTCCCATTTGCAGTGACATTCCTGGTATTGCAGCTATGATCCCATTCCCATGAGTCAATTTCATTTGCTACCTGGTCTGCCCTGCCGTCATACTCTGAACAAAGAAAGTTTGAGTCTCCCACTCCCCCTCTGCCCCTGTTCAATTCCTTCCCTTCCCTCCCCTCCCCCCCAATTCATTGAGTCAGTCCACAGATTGCTTCACACCTTTCGGTTATCCACCTCTCAATCCTGGTCAAGGAAACATCATTTCCTTCACTAGGGGCAGGTCTCCCTCTATTGACGCCAACACACATATTCCAAAGGATAGACCTAGAGGTCCCTGTACCTTGGTTTCATTAACATCATTGATGAGTTCCTTGGACCACTTGAGAGGAGTCCTTAGTGCCTCTTGGGATGGTTGTTTCTCACGTGCTCGACTTCAACTCCATCATCGCACCGTTGAGATTCGTACAGGGTTTGTTCTACACAATACTTTGTTGAAGACCCCAGATGTCACCTGACTCTAGAACGATGGTGAGTCCACTCGAGGGACCTAAACAGGTTATGTCTGTTGTGATTTTCGGGTTGCGTTGGAGATAGTGATTTGAAGCCCCAGCAATGCTTCGATATACCTTTATGATTGATGCAACATACGTGTACCACAGAGACTCTGACTCTCAATTGGAAATTCCACACAGCTATGAACTTGATCCAGCAGACCGTCAGTCATGAAGATATAGCATTCCATGAGAATTCCATGGGTCCAATGTACCAGATCAGTATTGTATTCAGCCTCACATGGAGGAAACCATTATTTTAACACCAGTTGTATATGATTGGCTCTTGTATTTTAGAGCATAGATCAAATTATTCTTTTGACATTGTCACGAGCATGGGGATCCCTGCCTCATCCATATACATGTCACACATTTATTGTATCTCACCCATTGATGGGAACTAAATTAATACAAAACCAAAAGCTACCATGCCCCAGCCCCAGAAGCACCACCTCTACACAGCAAATTCTATGATGTCCGTCGGCCATATGTTGAGCTCCTGCCCTCACACGTCAGGGGGCAATCTGTCAACCCAAAAATCCCCCACTTAGCTCTCAATGGCCTACACCACCCAAGGACACCATCTCACAACTCTCATATCACTCCATTAGACCCCCACACCTCCAAAATAGCCTAAGGATGAAGAAAAAGGGCTAAAACCCCCAAAAAGGAGCCCAAAATAGCCCATAGGAGCTAAAGCCCTCAAAAAGGGGCTAAAGTTAGGGTGGAAGGGGCTAAAATCCCAAAAAAGGGGCTAAAACCCTGACCAAGGGCTTAAAATCCTAAAACCCCTTGGAAAAGCTATAAAAGGAGGGTGGGGGGTCACTCTCAAAACACTTCTCCCTCGCCTATTGTTATGCTGCCCGTGGATGCTTTGAGACCTTTGCCTCTCAAACCACCCACATTCCCTCTCCTCCACATCCATTCCCATTTGAGCCATTGCTCTCCCAACCAAGAGAGGGAGGCTTCCAGGAGCTAGGGCATGGTAGCCAATTACCCACTAAGAGAAGGTATATTTGTGTTTTTTATGTTTGCTTCTTAGCTATTTAGATTTCTTTGACTTCTAACCATTGTTTCTTGCAGGTTTTGTTTAACATTGTTTGCAGGTTTCTCCATTCAAATCTTAGGTTTGTTTTGCAGGGTTTAAGGAGGCGTAACCCTAACCCGTTTTCTACAGAGGGGTTCACAAAGCTTCCACTTCTTCTTTATGCTCTTGCTTATGGTTTAGTTTAGTTCTGGTTTCTGTCACTAGATTAGCTTAGTTTAATTTACTGTTCTATTTACTTGCATTTCCATTTCATTTTTTCTGTTTTCCAATAGTAGTAACCTACCCTTGTGACCTATAGGCACAAGGGAGTCATTCCTACACATGTAGTGAGGAGAAATCCTCACTACAGGGAGACCCCTCCAGGAAACCCAGACCAAATGAGAAGATCCTTTTGGCCATCATGTTGGAGAAATACACCTAGAACAACACTCAGGGAGCTACTATGCACGTGCCGTCCAGGTAGTCGGGTATTCAAACAAGGGTACGGTCCCAATCCTCCTTGTCGCGTTTTACTGTTGTCCCCTATGGTATATCGCAAGTTGCGACAACTTGAAAATACTAGTGAGGAACTGACTTTTATCAACTCCTCCTATCATTTAAGTCTTCTTGTGACATTAGCTTGTGTAGGGTTTGTTTGTGTGTGATATTTTCTTTTGATAAAACCCTAGGGTAGGCATTTTTGGTCAACATTCTGGCTTAGTTACCTGTGATACGATCCCACACGTTATAGGTTTTTCCACCTAAATTTCTTCCCGTTACAAAAGGAATGGAAAGGGAAACCATGGGCCAATCAACTACAACTGATTCCCATGTAGAAGGAATTTTGGTTACTGAATCCGAGGAAGAGATTTGTTCCTTTGAAAATCCATCCACTCCTATGATAGTGGAACAACCTTTTGTGGAATATACGACATTTCATTTTGAAATAGAGGGTCAACCTGGTGCACGTGATTGGGTCTTAACCCAACCATCAGATGATATCATGGCATTGGAATTGGGTCCAACCTCTCCTTTATGGAAGATTTCTTTAGGACAGGCTATCTTTGAGCACAAAACCACCACTTTACCTTATGTCACCTCCCCACGAGAAACTAGATCCACTATGATTGAGGAAATCTATGTGCCACTTTAGGGAACTCTTGATCATTTGCGTAGAATTGGGGACAACATAAGGAGGAGGAGTGTTTCTACTCTACCCCATCGTTTAGAGTTAACCTTACCTGCACACCATGGTCGTTCATCATCTCATATGGCTCCTAACTCAGGGTCACCAGTTCAAAATGTGGTCACTTATGATCTGGGTCAACCCTCCATCCATACCCCACCAACTTGGAATCCCCCATCTGTTTCTAATTCTCCTGTACCTTCCACCACTGGGGGGAAACCCCCATCCCAAGTTGCTTTATCTACCTGGGGAACTATTTTTAGTATGGGGAAAAATATTGTTGTATGAAAATCGATAGTCACCATACCTGCCACAAATACCAACATGATTATCCCCTCTTCTCATATGGGACAACACTCATGGGTCCAACCTACCTTTAGTCAACCTTAATGGGGCTATACTTATGCAATAAATCAACCTCCTGTAGTCAATCAAAATTATGAACCCAGAATTTCAGGAGTTATTTACGCTGGAATGAGTTACCTCAGGAATATGTATACCCCATGGGGCCAACCTAATTGGTCAAATGTCCCCGCACCCAAAAGACCACTTGTCAATACTGTTGGAGGTTATGGAGGTCCACCACCTATAGGTCCTCCTTTTGGATGTCCACCATCGAGAGGTCCTCCACCTGGAGTTCCACCTTATGGAGTTCCAACTTTCAGAGGCCCACCAGCTGGAGGGACTCCCTCCACCTTGGGGCCCACTTTCTGGAGGACCCCCTCCACCCGAAGGCCCACCCTCTAGAGGTGCACCTCCCCCGGGTTTCCCACCTCCTAGAGGACCCTTGGGAGGATCATTTGTGAATAAACCACCCAATAAACTAGTAATGGGAACATCATCAACACCTATTTATCAATCAACTTACGATCCTAATGGTACATAAATTCCTTATATGTATTACCAATACGCACAACCCAACTGACAACTCCTATTTTTGGATACTTTGGACTTTCCAAACTTTTCCAAATTGATCAATGACCCCATCCAACATGCCCCTTTTTGGACTACAACTCCAGTCAAATTACCATCAGACATCCCCAAGTTTTATGGGAGACAAGGTGAAGTGTTACGGAGAGAAATTCCTATGGCTTGGGGTACCACAATAGACAACTTAACTCTAGAAATCAATTCTTTCCTATAGGCAAGAGAAATCAAACAACTAACACTAAAGGATCTCAATTCGTACCTTATTCCAGACGGTTGATGTAGATCCCCTTTGAGCTTTAGAACTCCAGCTTGAATTGACAAATTGCTTCCTCAACATTCAATAAACAAGACAATCATGCTATATATAATTGTGTTATCTCTACTCTAGCATATATAATCAATAACATATAAGCATTTTAAATCATCCATGGATAAAATATTCATTCAAACACACATTATTGGATAGGAAAATATATTTCTATTAATATAAAATTAGAGATTACAATGAATACAAAATCTGTCGACAAGTCTGTGAATCGGAGATACCAAGTCCCCCACTTGGGCCTCCACCACTTCAATCCTCCATCTCTCGATAGCAAGCTCACAAGCAAAAGGAAAGCTTGGGAAGAACACAAAAGTGCTTCAAGGGACAAAGGGGATGCAGACTCAAGCACAAGTTCCAACAACAATGAAATATAGTTTTCTTGCTCTTAATTCCTCATATGCCTTCAATGTATCCAAAGGGTTCCTTATATAGCTCTTCAATGGTGTAATGAAAGGTCGAATCCGAGTGATCTCAAGGCATATGGAAGGCCAAGAGACCAGTGAGTAAAATCCACATCAAGGAAAACTCCAAAATAATTTGGCCTTTTGCACACATCCCGATGTACGCGGTTTTAGAGGTCAAACCCACGTATATATGCGATAAAGGGTTTAAAAGTCACGCATGGCAATTTAAGCATGTTTTTAGGGATGATCTAGGAAACATAAAAGGAACAAAAATGGTCCATGGGGTCTAAGAATTTTGCATAGGGATAGGGAAGGCCATAAAAGTGTGATTCACCATGTGTGGTAAAATAATCTATAATAGATGCCCCCTAATGTGTGAGGTCATAGGGGTCATACGATGGCCGAAATACATAATAAGTCCATCCCAAAAATGAAGTGATGAAGAACCCAGTGGAAGAACCAACCATCCAATCAGCACTATACAATGATACAACTTTGCACATAACTATAAATAGATATAGCAGGCCTGGATACATAAGAGTACAATGGCCATGAATAGGAATGATACAATATAACATGTGTGGTCATCGCCACGTACAATATACACAGATCAGAATATCCATAATGAAGATATACAAAGGATTATGATCTCCATGAAGACTGAAGATATACAATAGATCAAGATCTCCATAATGGCTGGAAATGTCTGCATATACTGGAATCAAGTCACGAGAGCTGAAATTTGATGAACACTGGCATGATAAAGGGGATAGCATAAATGGGATGGCACCAATCTGTAATGTCTTCTACACAAACTGCTACAAGTACATGTCCTACTATGTGAATAGAGGTGTCGAGGTTGAACATAGTATTCCATCGTCTGATTACCGGTCATTGATGGATACCGTTAACAGACGCGAGATCACCCACTAACAATGAAAATGGGAATCAAGGTACTAGAGTGAAAACTAACAAGTGTGAATAAATGTGTTGAGGTCAAACACTTGAGAGAATCTATCGATCAAGGGACATTGATGTATTCCCAAAGAACTGTCAATGGCGAGAGAACTTGCCACTGATGACTACAAGTCTCAAGGCACTTGAAAATGACTCTAGATTCCTATCCCAGAATAAATGATCTGAAGTCGATGGGATGAAATCCGCTAGAAGGAGGGCATTAACGCATCCCCCATCATCCAACACGAGGTACTCAGCAAAGATGTATAATGTGGAAGGACTCGATCATAAGTTGCACGAACCAGTAACTATACCGGGAATGGCCAACATGCAAAGTCAAGATAGCTGAGGAATGGCCGACTCAGGTTTCAACTTCCTTCGAGCAAGAGCATAATGACAAATGGTGACTGAATGTAGGCAGCATAGACTCGATATGCAAAATTGGGACATATCTGGGACACAGGAGGTATCGACAGAGGCTCCATAAGGACTGGAGGTTTAACCAAGCGGTGGAGATAAACTCAGATAAATGAGTACAACTCCTAAATTCAAACCATTAACCCAACCAATGGATGTGATATACAGTGCTCTGTTCAAAGGCGACACGACTTGACTGTTGCCAAAGATAACATCTTTCCTTGTCTGGCTCTTTGGTTTTTTAATTTTTTTTTGGAATTTTTCAAATATTTGAAAAGCTTAAAAAAGAATAAAATTGCTTTATAGTTACAGACTAGGAGGAGACGAGTGTCAAGTAGGAAAACAAACTAGTTCCAAGCAGTGGAATATACCTATGCTCGATGCAAGGATACATGTGTAGGATAGCGACACTCGAGGGAACATCCCCTCCTGGTAAAATAGGGAATCAAGCTGCAAAGGATATATAAAATGGCTCTGCATGGCTAGACAGGAGACAAGCTCAGGCTATATGGCTGATACTCAAAGTCAGGGAAGCCAGCATAAGGCTCAATAAGGTAGGAAAAGCTCATGATAATGCAATTACAACTTGACATAAGGGAGTCCGGGGGAAATAGGCCAGCAAAAGATCAAGAGGATTATGAGGCTCTTGCGAAATGTCATGGCAATACTATACAACGGACTCCCACACCCTAAAGGAAAAAATTGTCGGCATGGGCACCAAATGCAATTAAGGAGCTAACTAGGGCACCCATGTAAGGTCAAGCTATACCATTCTAATCATGCCACTTCTAAAACAGCAAGAAGGTTTCGTGACAAGATAGAATGGGTTCGTACCTACGGTTATAATGAAACGGTCATAAGGTCATGCAAAATGCAAATTGTGGTGAAACCTAACCTATATGCTATTTTAGACATGATACCTAAAATCGGCACAAATGGGTCAACACAATGGTCAAAACAACGCTCAAAACGGTCTCCTACATCATATATTAGTAAAAATGGTCCAAAAGGATTGGAAACGGTCCAAACTATAGGAAAGGGGGTAAAAAATTTCAAAAATTTGAAATTTTTTTATAAATAGTAAAAAATTCAAAACATTTTATAACATTTGAAATTTTTACCCAATTGAGCTCAGAAATTCAACAGCAAATTTCGGGAGATCCAGCCGGCGGAATCCACTACCATTTTTTCCAGGTAATTACCCATGCCCTGCTCTTTCATTTTCATGCAAATTTTGCAATTTTCCATAGTCAAATCAGGATTCTAGGCCATTTTAAAGTACGCACTATGGCCCACACGGAAATCGCGGATTTTTCCGCATATAGGGTTGGATATACGTGGAAAAAGCCCTCAAAGTCGAGTACATACGCGGTTGTTTAGCAAATAGTCACATATGAGGCTGCGTTCAAGGTTTTTCAAGTGTTCTAATGACTCAAAATTGAATTCTATGTGTAGGATGGTTCTAGAATGGAGAGAACGTGAGCACATGGATCTAGAAGAAGTGATACATGGTGATCTAATGGCACAACAAGCTCTTCATGCATGCAGGCTCTACAATTTTTGGTGTCTTGGTGGCTTAAGAGCCAAACCAAGACTATTTCAAATGCTAGTAGACTACTGGGATCCTGACTCAGAGTCTTTCCAGATTGATGGGATGTCCCTCACCATAGAAGTGGAGGAAATATACTTTATTATTGGACTTTCCCGACGGGGGGAAGTGGTGAACATACAATATCGCGGGCCCGGAGGTGGCCTCACCATAGATGAGTACATAGCCGTGTATTGTTATCTGGACACAGAGAAGGTCAGGATTCATATTCCAACTAACTCCATATAGGTGCTAGGTCTAAAGGCCATTCTACTGACACTGGGCAGGATAGCAGGGCTAGCTTCACTCCACCAGGCCTCGCGGCCTCTGATGTTCTATGCAGTGGAGTGCATGAGACCCACGGTGTATGATTGGAGCACTCCACTACTGAGCAACATGAAACACCAGCTCAGTGAGTGCAAGATGGGTCGAATATGGAACTTCGGTTTCAGTAGCATACTAAGCATGTTTTTCTTTGAGCGTGTTCCGGGATTGAGCCCTAGAGTTGATGTTCCTATTCATAGGATTTGAGATCTGGCCCAATGACATTGGGTAGATATGATGCGCAAACTGGGAGGAGGTAGGGTTTCCAACCCCTATCCAGCCTATTTCTTTCCATGGTGGCGACGACAGATAGCTTCCATGGATGATTACCCCTATGTGGGGATATATTTTCGGGGATACCCCAACATGCCATTACCACCAGGACGGCATACGGTGACATTGGTAACGAATCCCAACCCTCTTTTTAAGATTTTTGAGTTATTTAATTTTTTTTGTGTTTTTTGATATATGTAATAAAAAAGACATGTTTTTGCGTAACAACACATAGTGACATCCTATCATGTGCATGCAGATGTAGGACCATGGTGGCCTGAAGGCTTCCCTCGTCATAGATGGAGGGAAAGAGGAGATGACATTACGGGTGTGGATGCAGAGCAGACGCTCCAAAGCATTCATACCAACTCCGTGCGGCTGACACATAGGGTACCCATGGCGCAGGTCGAGGACCTGCCTAAGGCCATGCAACGTCAGGTGGTGGGTGTGCCACGAGCATGGGTGCACTTATTTAGACATCTAGCTAGAGTTGTGGTGACATTCCATGATCAGAACCCCCCTCCCCCTCCCTAGGCTTAGATATCTCGGAGTGATACATTTTGTACTACCATGTATTTATATTTTGGTGGCTTGAGAGCCCCATTTTTGTACTATGACACTATGTATTATCACATTTTGGATGTTTTAATGAAAAAACTTTTATGATGATCAATTTATTTATTTACATGTGTAAAAATGTATGTTTGTGATGAGCTTATTGTTGATGAAACAAATTCCAATCTAACACATAGTTAGCATATGAGTCAGCAACTTGATTATTAATTCTTGGAACATGTATGTATGTTATGTTGTCAAATTGTCGTTCTAACAATTTCACACGTAAGAATCTCCGTAATAATGTTAGATCTCTAACATGATACAATCCATTAAGCTGTGACACCACTAACTCCGAATTAATACGTACCTCAAGAGATAGAACACCATGTGAAATGGCATCCCGTAGAAGCTCAATAACAACACTATATTCAACAACGTTGTTTGAAGAGGGTCATAAACATACGCCTTCTAAAGACAATACTTGACCCGTAGGAGTATAAATCACCCAAGCAGCAAAGGCTGAGTGTTGAGTGTGACGGCTTGCACCATCCGTGAATCCTATATAGATGGAAGACTCCATTAACATCTTCCATAAGAAATGGAAGCTAATGAACAAACCCGATCATCATAAGAAAGACCTAACCATGCAAAATGTTGTACAATAATATACAATAGTCATCCCTGGGTGAAAGTTATGCATAGTATTTTTTAAGATAGAGCCCATTTTTAGGCTCCGCCAAGGCCGTCCCCTCATAATCTACTAGCTCGTAAGCACCCTTCTCTAACACATGTTTAACCATGTAAGGACCATGCCACATGGGGTTGAATTTTCCTGCCCCCAAGGGTTCTTTAGCTTGATCCCACAAAATGACCAAATCTCCTTCACTAAACCTCCTTAGACGGATAGATTTATCGTACTGGACCTTAATGTGACGCTTATTCACTTCTAGAGCCACTAAAGCATCTCGGCGCTGCTCTAAATGGACCAAACGTTCCTCCAATGGAGAGGTGTGTGGTAAGAGCTCTATGGATAGCTTCAAAGAAGGGATTTCGCACTCAACCGGCAATACAGACTCCACTCCATGTACAAGCTGATATGGAGAAAAATCACTGGCAGTCTTAACCGCGGTCCTATAAGCCCACAAAGTAGGATATAACATAATATTCCTATTAGTCTTGCTTTGTGCGACAGTTTGTTGGAGAATAGAATTGAGTGATTTATTCACTGCTTCAACTTGTCCATTCGATTGAGGGTAATAAGAAGAAGAATGCTCCTACTTATACCCTAACTTCGAGGCCAACTCTTCCATCATGCGATTCTGAAAGTGCCTACCATGGTCAGTGACAAGCTCTTTCGGAATACCGAACCGAGTAATAATCTGGTTGAATAAGAAGTGTGCGGCTATCTCACCATCGGATTTAACTGTAGGCATAGCCTCAGCCCATTTCGTGAATTAGTCAACAGCCACGATAATATGATGATGCCCCCAGCTGAAGCTGGGTTGCAGTCCATAAAATCAAGCCCCCGCTTAGTGAAGGGACCGGCGGTGAGAATGGGATGTAACGGGGTAGGACGTGAGTGCATCATTACATGTGAACACCTGGAAAGGGTGGCACTTCTTAACCGCATTGACACAATCCTTAAAGATCGATGGCTAGAAATAACCCACTCTCAAGATTTTTTGGGCTGTAGAAAGCCCAGATAAATGACCACCACACGCCCCTCCATGGAAATCATTCAGTACAAGCTCAACCTCCTCATGAGTTAAACTATGACGTAAAATGGAATCTACCCCATGACGGTACAATGTGTTATCCACTATGAGGTAATTCTTGGATACGTGATGTAATCGTCATCGTTCATCTCGTGAGAGGTGAGTAGGGACCTTTAATGTTTGTAAATATATGATAATTTCTCCATGCCATGGATCTAAAGTTGAGATCAAGAAGATGTGCTCATCGACAAACACAATCCTCCTCCTCCTCACTCGGGAAATCAAATATAAGATTTTCAAAAATCAATGATTTATTTGATTTTGCCGAAACAAACTCGAGATCGAATTCTTGCAGGATGACAATCCACTTATTATACTTTCCCCCTATCATCCTTCTAGTGAGGACGAACTGAAATGGATTGACATGGGCAACCACCAAGGTCTGGTGAAGGAGAATATAGTGTCTCAATATTTGAACCACATGGACAATAGCTAAGGCAAGCTTCTCCACATGGGAATAATGGATCTCCACATCAATGAGGTTCTAGCTCAAATAATATATGACATGCTCTTGGATTTCCTCATCCTCTTGAACCAAAACCATACCAATCGTCTCCTTGGACGCGGCCACATAAAGTAGAAAGTCATGGCTATAGTCAGGTGGATTAATCACCAGGGCCGATGTTAAGGCTTGTTTAAGTGCATCAAAGGACTCCTGGGCTCGCTCATCCTCGCAAAAGGTAGTGTCCTTCTTCAAAAGACGCATAAAGCCTCTAGTCAAATTGGAAAAATTCACGACTAATCTTCGTAAGAAGTTTTCCATGCCTTGCAAACATTGAAGATGTCTAATGTTTTTTGGGGGAGACAATTGAAGTATTGCCTCAACCTTTAAAGGGTCGACTCTTATACCCTCTTTGGAGACAATGAATCCTAATAAGCGACTAGACTTCATGCAAAAGATGCACTTGTGAGGATTTAACCTGACCAAATAATGGCGGCACCTTTCAAACACTAATATCAAATGGTAGGAATGATGCATTCTCATGCGAGAATGAGCAGCAAGGTCATCCAAAAAGACTTCAATAATCGATTTGAGATCATGGAAGATCGAGGTCATATCCCGCTGAAAAGTGGCTCCAACGTTTTTAAGGCCAAAAGGCTTCTTCCGATATGCAAAGGTTCCCCAAGGACAAATAAAGGAATTCTTATGTTGGTCCTCAGTTTTAATTTGTATCTGACTGTATTTGAAAAAACCATCCATAAAGGAAAATACCTTGCTTCCTGCACACTCATCCAAAATTTGATCAATAAACGATGTGGGGAAATTGTCCTTAGGACAGGCACAATTCAAATCACGAAAATCAGTACATATGAGGATCATTCCCTGCTTCTTATCAACCAGAACGGGGTTTGAAACCCACTCTGTTAAGGGAATGAGATAGATAAAACTAGCATTTAACAGCTTTTCTATCTCAGCCTTAATCACGGGTGCTTTCCTAGGATTCACCGCACGCAAGCATTGTCGAACAGGATTAGCATTGGGGTAAGTTTTAATCTCGTGTTCAACAATGCAAGGGTCGATACCTCACATTTCATCCTAATACCAAGCAAAGATATCATGAAATTCTTTAAACAGCTCAGTGTACTCTTAAATCTCAGCATGGGAACATTCTGCCCCAATATAGGCATTCTCAATCTTGCCAGGATCACGAGAGATATTGATAGGGATGGTAGGAGATATATTTGCCATGTTTCCGTCAGCCATCAGACCATGAGAGCTTAACGGAACCATGGGACTACCAATTCTCTCACTAAGAACCCCCCTATAGTCTTCACACTCCAAATGGTCAAGCTCGGGAAGAAAATAAGATCTATGATGCAACTCTTCCCAAAGTGGCTCAACCCAAGACATAGCCTCAATAATAGCCTCATATGAAGGAAAAACAATATCAAGGAAGTCATGTGTGTGAGAAGACTGCACTGCCCATGTAGGCAGCACATAAGGGTCCTCCTCCTTTGTCTACGAAGACGAAGGACTAGGCTCTGCAACAGATCCAATATTAGCTCGATAATCTATCATAGTTGTAGGCAACGGCATGTCCATCTCGATGGGCTCATTCGAAGGACTCGGTGTAGGAAGAATCCAAGGATCTTCCATATATGGTGTGCAAAAAGACACTGATCTTACCGATGATGAAGCCTCACTGGGACTAGACCCTATCATAAGGACATGTGCAGGACAACTAAAGCTTCCCATAAGGGATGGATACATGCCAATACCCACACTCCCAGTTGCCATCTGAGAGTGCTATACAATTGGGATGGAAGCTCCCGAAGATGCGGTAACAAGCAGATTCTTAAATGACATTTGATCAATCATAACTATCTTCCCATTAAACGGAAAGCATACAACTCGAAATATAGAAGAAGCTACGGCTTGCATACTGTACATCCAATTCCTACCCAGCAACAAATTGTAGTCAAGGGGCACATCAACCACCTCGACCTCTATCGCAACGGTCTTCCCCCCCAAACGGACCTTAAGAGAAGGAAGAATGATGTGCGATCAAAACGATCTTCCATTTAAAGTAGTCAAAATGGTACCAGATTTAGACAACTCGGGGGAACCCAAACCCTTCCAACACGCCAAATACATCACGGAAGCAGCAACGCCTTTGTCAAACACAGTGAATTTGACGATCATGTTAAGACATTCTACGTGAATCAAGAGAGACACATAGTAAGGCAAGCAAGGCTGAAGTCCTGTGGTTTCAAATTTGATCACAAAGGAAGAATTATCATCATTCACACCTAGGGCATAAAGCAAAGCCTTCCTTTGCGAACGACAACTCTGAAGTACTTCAAGTGTAGACATCGCACAAGGAGTGTGGCCCAAATATTTGACAACAGAATAGTTCTGGGCGGCTCGGGCATTAGTATTGTGCCCCAAACACTTAAGGAATCCCTTAGGAATGTGAGGTGCAACTTCAGGTTTATCCATAGGTTTTTCAATACAAAAAGGACTCCCAGGTGGATCAGGTTCCTTTCCAAGGTCGGATTGTGATGAGCCATAGTCCTTCACACGAGTCACAACCTTAGTAGCACGGACCATGTTGATGCAACCATGACCACTAGTCTTTGGTGGATCTTGATCACCACTAGACTGGTCATGGATCCTCAAGTTCATGTTTTGATTATGAGGTAAAGGGTTGGTCAGCACAGCTGGGCCCTGTGCTATGAATCTCGAGGCTTCATCAATTCAAGGGCACAAGTGAGTGAGGTGGTCATCCTTACACAACTTGCAAGGAAACTTAACCTTACGTTTAGGTTGCTTGTCCCCCCTAGCATTTTAGGCATTCTTTTCATTGGAGTTGGCATTTCATTCCTATTCCCACCCTTACGATTGTTTTAAACCTTCTTTTTATTTCTTCTGGGTTGCTGGTTACCCTTCTAGTCCGACGATTGTACCGAAAGCACACTCACCGTTTGGGTGGGTTGAGATGAAGCTCTAGATTTTCCCAAGGCAGATTGGTTGATAGATAATTCACTGACCTGTTTCACAACCAAATCTATAGGTTTGGCACTCGTACAACCAACAATGCCATCGGCATGTGGTCCAAGTTTAACCTTAGGGTCAAAACTAGAACGTGGAGCATTAGGAATGATCTCATATAATAAACCAAATTGAGCATAAATCAAGTCTAATTTATGTGCCCTAAAAATGGCTTGTTCCTCGTTCTGAACTCCGTAAGTAGAAACATCCTTCGCTATATAAGGCAGTAATGATTTAAGGAACCATTCGAAGAGAAACTCCGGTAGTATGAAGACTTTAATCAATCTTTTCTGTCTACGCCACTCTTGGATATGGTCTAAGATATGAGTGGCTTTATTCTACCGAAATGTCAACAAGAGTTCCATACCAACGTTGTAACGCACTGGTAGCTATAATTGGTTGAGAAAAGTCATAGCTAGGTCATCGAAAAATGTGAATTCCCCCCTAGGTAACTCTATATATCATTTCATGGTAGGCCCTATAAGGGTGCGTTGAAACAAACTTAAACGAATCGAATCTTAGTGTAAGGAATTTTAAGAGCACCATAGGTGAAATGTAGTAACATGTTCACTTGGATCTTCTCCTGGTTTTCCCTCGGCTTTGGGAATGTCCGAGGGAAGCTTATTAGGGACAGCCGGCCAAGCCGTGTCATGAGATATAGGATCCTTCGTCAATATCGACAAGTCAAGAAGATTTAGTGTTGTGAGGAAAGGGAGCCTAGGATGAGTGGGTCGATGCCCCTCTCCCTGATAATTTTGGTTCACATAAGCCTGATTACCGTAACCACCATGGCCTTGGCCATAGTTCCCTCCTCCTGTTTGACCTGTGTAGGGTGGCATGGAAGCACCATAATGTGGTGTACCTTGACTATGTGGGGCTACGAAGCCATAATTTGGAGAGTAAGCGGGTTGTTGATACCCAAACCCATAAGGTGAATAACCCTGCCCATATTACGTCCCATAATAAGGTCCATCAGACATCCCATGAGATGTCCCATGAGACACTCCATAAGTAGGAATATATGCTCCGGAAGTAGTAACATGACCTCCAGAAGTAGAAATATGACCTCTTGAAACAACAAGAGGTACTTGACTCTGAGACACAACTGTGCGAGTAGTAGTAGTACAGACATGACTCGTAGCAGTGTTCTAGCCCGAAGGACCACGTGAATGAGGGGGAGGAATAGCATTCGAAGAACAAGGAATAGAGGACGAAGGGACATGTGAAATTATGTACGTGGTGTTCCCTATAGTCACTCGTCGAGGTTCTGGTATCTTGATAGGATTACTAAGACTAGGTCTAGGAGGAATATGTGATGTAGCTTCCACCGTCGAGATCGAAGGTGCAATGTGACTCGTGCTCCCAAACCTCTCCACATGGTAAGGAATAGGAGTTCCACCAGGCGTAGTGTTAAGCTCAAAATTCAACTCGACATGAAATGTCGGATCATGTGTAGGGATACCAGACATACCATAACTACCATAACTAGTGCTTGTGGGTTCATGATGAGTCTCGTCGCTCGGCATCCAATACCGGTGACCTGTGAATGAGGGATCATAGCTAGAGTGAGTAGTTCTTTCATGTGAAGGATCAAACCTAGAATGTGCAGGTATATTAGGTGAAGGATCAAATGTAGGAGTAAACTCTCCGTCCTCCACTTGAGTTGGAGAAGACAGCTCAGGAATACCATCTTCATGATCTCCCATCGTGTGTGAATCAATGTGCGAAGTTGTCCACCTAGACCGTGTGTTTCTATCTCCCAAAGGAGGAGGAGAAGTAGAAGGAAGAAGTCCTACTAAATGATGAGAACGGCGAGGAGCCACACCCGAATCCAAAATGACTCAAAAAAATGCAAAAGACTCACTAATTACGCAAACCCTAAGCAAGCTAATGTGCACAAAGCATACACTAATAAAATCTAAATTCAAACACAAGCAATCAAGGGTAGGATAAGTGAGCTCCCGAATGAAGTAGGTATTTCTCGCCTATGAGAGGATTGAGACTCCCATACACAACAAGTGGAGGTTTGTAACCAATTATTGTGGCCCTCAGCTTCAATGCGTAAAGTGACTGTGTTGTCCGACCCCAACTTGGCCGAGACACCTACAAAATAACCCCTGCATAGTACCCCCTTGATATCCTAGGTAAGGCAACTAAGGTCACCTCAATATAATCAATGCTCAGGTGGACAGTCGCAGGTGAGATTAACTATATGGGCAGGGTAGCAAAGCCTGAAACTCTCGAAAGAGCCCCCAGATACGAATACAATCCTGGAAATATCTCCGGTGCTACTCAGTTATGACTAGGGGTCATCCCAATCAATAACTGCTCACACTACCTCATGCTTAACTCCCTTTTGAGAGGAGGATCCTGAGAAACACTAATTATACCAAGTAATTTCACACTCTCACCTAGACAGATACATGCATGTTGTTGTTTAGTGGTCTTGGAGAATTTACTCACAATGAACTATTCCAAGACCCTAAAACCTAATCTTGTTGGTGTACCCTATCAAAGAAAATAGTGTAATCCATTTTAATTAACCATTGATTTTATTTGGCTTTATTACTCAAAAGAGGTAGATGGTCGTGCAACCAATGGTGTTATGACGCAACATGAAGTAAAATGCACACCTAACAATCAATGCAAATGCATTGTGTTGAATGAAAAACAAGGCATGCTACTATGTGAAATGCAAAAATTTTCTTCAAATGACAAATGCAATCATTCTTATATGAAATCCTGACTAATACTCTAAGGAAATCTAGTGCAAGTACCATGCGAAATGAAAAGTGCAATGCATAATTATGCAAAGAAGCAAATATTTTTGGATTTTTTGAATAAAAATGAGATACTAAAGCAAAAGGATGATTCTACTACCCCCAGACTCGCAAGAACAATCAAACAACACTCACACAAAGTACTAAGGTAAAAGAAATCTAATGCACTAATCCCAAAACAAAAAATCGAAAATGTAATGACAAGAACATTCTTAAAAAAGAAATTTACCCTAAAAAAAATGTCTTTGGTCAGAAACAGAGGTGTATACAGACTCTAGTAGTGTCAAAGGAGACTCAACAATCATCAAAATTCACCCAGCAACAATCAATCTTCCTCTAGAAGGAAAAACTAAGGGCATACGCGATTGTTCATAGTAAACCTACGTATGTACGAGGATATAGCAGTCAAAGCTGCATGTATACGTGACTGTGAGTTAAAAACTCGCGTACAGGAAGAGAAATGTACAAAAATAAAGGAAAATAGACAAGTTGAGACAAACTTCAAACCAATCAGACACTACCAGGAAAACCTGCCCCCATACCCGACACAGAAATAGAGAAATAAGAGCAATTCAAGAACATTGAATGCCAATAAAAACCCGCAAAGGACAACTACTAGGAACTCCCTAGTTGAGTCATCAATTCTATTACGGAGATAAATTCCTATGGCTTGGGGTACCACAACAGACAGGTTAACTCCAGAAATCAATCCTTTCCTATATGCAAGAGAAATCAAACAACTAACACTAAAGGATCTCGATTCATACCTTATTCCAGACAGTTGATGTAGATCCCCGTTGAGCTTTACAACTCCAGCTTGAATTGACAAATTGCTTCCTCAACATTCAATAAACAAGACAAGCATGCTATATATAATTGTGTTAGCTCTACTCTAGCATATATAATCAATAACATATAAGCATTTGAAATCATCCATGGATAAAATATTCATTCAAACACACATTATTGGACAGGAAAATATATTTCTATTAATATAAAATAAGAGATTACAATGAATACAACCTATGTCGGCAAGTTTGCGAATCGGAGAAATCGAGTCCCCCACTTGGGCTTCCACCACTTCAATCCTCCTCTCTCGATAGCAAGCTCACAAGTAAAAGGCAAGCTTGGGAAGAACACAAAAGTGCTCCAAGGGACAAAGGGGATGCAGACTCAAGCACAAGTTCCGGCAACAATGAACTATAGTTTTCTTGCTCTCTATTCCTCATATGCCTTCAATGTATCCAAAGGGTTTTTTATATAGCTCTTCAATGGGGTAATGAAAGGTTGAATCCAAGTGATCTCAAGGCATATGGAACGCCAGGAGACCTGTGAGTCAGATCCACATCAAGAAAAACTCCAAAAGAATTTGGCCTTTTGAACACATCCCAATGTACGTGGTTTTTAGAGGTCAAACCCGTGTATATACGCGATAAAGGGTTTAAAAATTGTGTATGGCAATTTAAGCATGTTTTTAGGGATGATCTAAGAAACATCAAAGGAAAAAAATTGGTCTATGGGGTCTAAGGATTCTACATAGGGACAGGGAAGGCCATAAAAGTATGATTCACCATGTGTGGTAAAATCAATTGTGTTAAGTTGTCTGTTGTGGTATCCCAAGCCATAGGAATTTCTCTCCATAACAGAATTGGCGACTCTAGAAATCAATCCTTTCCTATATGCAAGAGAAATCAAACAACTAACACTAAAGGATCTTGATTTGTACCTTATTCTAGATGGTTGATGTATATCCCCGTTGAGCTTTACAACTCCGGCTTGAATTGACAAATTGCTTCCTCAACATTCAATAAACAAGACAAGCATGCTATATATAATTGTGTTAGCTCTACTCTAGCATATATAATGAATAACATATAAGCATTTGAAATCATCCATGGATAAAATATTCATTCAAACACACATTATTGGATAGGAAAAGATATTTCTATTAATATAAAATCAAAGATTACAATGAATACAACCTCCGTTGGCAAGTCTGCGAATCGGAGAAACCGAGTCCCCCACTTGGGCCTCCACCACTTCAATCCTCCATATCTCGATAGCAAGCTCACAAGAAAAAGGAAAGCTTGGGAAGAACACAAAAGTGATCGAAGGGACAAAGGGGATGCAGACTCAAGCACAAGTTCTAGCAACAATGAACTATAGTTTTCTTGCTCTCAATTCCTCATATGCCTTCAATGTATCCAAAGGGTTCCTTATATAGCTCTTCAATGGGGTAATGAAAGGTCGAATCCGAGTGATCTCAAGGCATATGGAAGGCTAAGAGACCAGTGAGTCGGATCCACATCAAGGAAAAATCCAAAAGAATTTGGCCTTTTGCACACATCTTGATGTACGCGGTTTTAGAGGTCAAACCCATGTATATACGCAATAAAGGGTTTAAAAGTCGCGTATGGAAATTTAAGCATGTTTTTAGGGATGATCTAGGAAACATCAAAGGAATAAAAATGGTCCATGGGGTCTAAGGAGTCTGCATAGGGACAGGGAAGGCCATAAAAGTGTGATTCACCATGTGTGGTAAAATCAGCTATAACATGAAGATCCGAAAAACCATGTTATGACCTTCCATCTATGGTGTTCTTTGAAATCCTTGATGGATGAATCCCGTCATTTGAGGCTCTTCCAGATAATTTTGACTGACACAACCGCTAAGTGATATATTGAACTTCCACAACACTTGTTTATGGATTTTAATTCATTGGAAACTATTTTCCTTACCCATTTCCAGCTTCCCATCCGTTATGAAACTGGTATAGATATTTTGACTTCTCTTTGACATAGTAATTCCACTCACATATCTGATCACATCCATGAGTGGAGGAGACGTAAAAGTTTTATAAAATCTCCTATCCCGGATCAACTGTTAGCTAACTGGTTTACTAAATCTTTGTTGCCTCCTACTGCTTGAGATGTGGCTATGAGCGATGTTGTTATGGAGAAACAGGCTATTAGTAAGGCTCAATATTTGTACTTAGTTTATTCTCAGTTTAGAACCTTATATGATTTGATACCTCATGCTCCTCATCCCAGTACCGATCCCGCCGGGACTCCTGCTGAAACACCTATGGATGGTGTTGTAGGTTAAATCCAACCTCTATCCACATCGAAACCTGCTGAGTAGCAGAGTCCTTCTACTTCTCCTTCTTCTAATCCTACTATTTCCATTAACGTTAATGCTATCCAATCATCGTAAACACCCAGTAATAAGAAAAAGGGTAGAGGTCAAACTAAAAAAATATGGAAAACAGCAGGAGAACCCCAAGACCCGACTCCGAAGAACGAGTCCAAACCCAAATGAAAGGATAAGTAATACTATCTGTTGTGTGGAGATGATCACTTCACGAAAGAGTGCAGTCAATGTGAAGAGATTAATAAGTTTTAGAAAAGTAATCCCACACTGACAGTTTTAACTGACCCTTTCCCATCCTAACAATAATTAATTAATCATACATCTTTTCATGGGCCCTCTTCCTCCATTGAGGAAATAAAAATGATGTCTGTTGATACTGTTGCGTTGACCATACGAAATCAGACATACGATAAACCTATGGAGAAGAAAGATGAAGGTTCCTCTCCCGAGAAGACTCATTCTTCTAACCCTTCTCCTCCACCTCCTTTTAGTGGCCCTCTTACTATTGATAAACCTAGTTTTGACACGATTTTGCACCCTCCCAAGACTACAATCCAGAAGTCAATTTTTAATCCAAGCACTCGAGCTGCCCAATTTTACAACATTGTTGAATATTTTTCTCAGGAACCTTGTGCCATGTCTACACTAGAAGTACTCCAAAGTTACCCTACATAGCGTAAAAAATTGTTGTCAGCCCTAGGAGCCTTATATCCAAAGAATTCCCCTGCAATCACTTTTAACATGGATAATTACGAATTGAGGTTGTCCCACCATCATGTTTCAAATCATGATTATGGTGGTAGGTAGGAAAGTTCATTAGACTGTATTGGGAAAAGGAGCTTCCACCTTAGTTTTATCTATGTCTTGTTGGAAAGAGCTCGACTCTTCTGGACTTAATTAGTCTACAACCAAATTGAAATCCTTTGACGGATGAGGTTTCCAGCCTAACATATTGTTATCGACATTGTATATTGATATGGGGGGAAAGACTATTTCTATCCAAGTAGAATTAGTCGATGCCCCGTTTGATTACAACTTGTTATTGGGGAGAAATTGGTTTTATGCAATGATGACATTCACGTCATCGGTATTTTGCACTCTCTAGTTCCCTCATTAGGGGAATATTGTAACCATTAATCATCTTGATTATTATTCACCTGATATCACTACCATGACGACAAACCATGTTCCTATATTGGGGAAATCCCCTCCTCCTTATTAATTCGTAGGAGTTGGACTTTTGAAATATTCATCCCTTATGGGAGCCTTTCCATCTACTGCTTCCCCTCATAGTACAGAGTTTTCTATGATTAACATGACATCATCTACTATCATGGGCATGCCTAAAGGAAAAGATATTGCTGAAATACCTTTTCTGGGTTGTCATGAAGCCTTGTACCATACCATTCAATCTGCTTCTGATGCTTACTTTGATGACTAAGATCTAGTAGTGTTGGATCCCTACCATCTACCCTATTGGCTAGATTCCCCTCTCCCGACTCTAGATTATCTCTTACAGTATTTTTCGTCTAACGAGTCTATCATGGATATTATGAGTCTAGATGAATCGTTATGGGAATATCATGACCATAGATCTTCTTTTCTTCCCAATTCCAATTCAGTGGATATTGATTTTGTTTTTCTTATTAGTTCCGATATTGTCGAGCATCCTCAAACACCTGTTATTGTAGGATGTTGATTCTTAAGGGAATTTGTGAAACATTACTCAAACGTTTCCCATCGACATATCGATGAAGCCAGGGATTGTTGAACATGTTCACATTGTCCAGAACTGTTCGGCAATACAAATTGAAGAATACCAAGCTCTTTTTGAGGAATTTAGGGATGTTTTTTCTTAGATTTATGAATAAATGTCGGGTATTGATCCATCCATCGTAGCACATGATATCAAGACTTACCCGAAGACAAAATGGTAACTTAGGAAGAAACTCCTTCAGGTCTATCCGAGCAAAGTGACAACCATAAAAGTTAAAGTTGAAAAACTTTTGAAAGCTGTTTTCATTTATCTAGTTCCATTGATTGAGTGGGTGTCTAATATTGTTCGTATTTCCAAGAAGCATAGCACTATTAAGGTTTGCGTCAATATTAGGGACTTAAACAAAGCTTGTATGAAGGAAAAATTTCCAGTCCCCCACATCAATCAAATCATTGACAACTGTGAAGGAAGTGTCATCTTTTCCTTTATGGATGGCTTCTCGGGCTACAATCAGATTGAGATATTACCCGTCGACCATCACAAAACGACATTCATTTTCCTGTGGGGAACCTTTGCTTATTATAAGTTACCTTTTGGCTTGAAAAATGTTGGAGCCACAATCCAATGAGCCATATACTATTATTTTCATGATATCAAGCAAATCATGGATCCATACCTGGATGACGTCCTTGCTCATTCACAACAGAGAGAGGATACTTAATGGCATCTTAGGGACATTTTCTTTCGATGCCGCCATTATCATATTTGACTTAATCCACATAAGTGCGTATTTTGTGTGTAAAATGGATGCCTTCTTGTCTTTGTTATTTACAAAGATGGTATCCATATTGACCCCTTGAAAATTTTTGGAATTGTGGCCTTACCACCCCCAACCGACATCACAGAACTTGAAATTTTGCAAGGGAAGTAAAACTTTGTTCGTCGTTTCGTGTGCAATTTTGCAGACAAAACACATGGTTATATGCATCTATTGAAGAAGAACACTCCATTCATTTTGGATGACCAAGCTCAACATGATTTTGATAATTTGAAGCACACCATCACACACTCGCCTGTGATACACCCCCTAATTATTCAAAATGTTTTCTACTTTACATTGCTGCCTACACTACTAGAATTGGTATGGTTCTAGTGCAGGAGGATTTGAATGGAGAATAACATGTCATTTATTATCTTAGTAAGATTCTTCTAGACTCCGAATATCAGTACTCACATGTGGATAAGTTAGCTTTGGATACAGTCATTTTTGTACAATGTTTTGGTCATTACATCCTACTTCGCACAACTACTATTCTCACGGATCAGAACCCCATGTACTTCATCCTGACTTGTTGGGTATTGGGGGGGAAATATTCTTGCTAGATCGTCATCCTCCAAGAATTTGACCTTGAATTCACTGAGACCACTTCCAAGAAATCCCTAGTTTTTGTGGCGTTGATGTGTGATCTTCCCCGTGATATCAGGAAAACTGAGCCCAATTGCTCATTGTTTGATGAGTTCTTGTTCTTGATCAACACATTTGACCTGTGGTATAGAGATTTGATCATATATCTCCAAACTCATATATTTCAACCTGATCTATCTCACGATGATCGTCACCGCATTCGCCGCCACTCTAAATATTATCTCATTCTTAATGATACCTTATACCGACATGGTTTTGATTCCATTCTCGGACGATGTTTAACACACGATGAGGTTGGACAAGTCTTGAATGATTTCCACTCTAGAGCTTGTGGTGGTCATCTTTCTGGGATGGCTACAACTTAGAAAATCCTTCACGCTGGTTACTTTTGGCCCTCAACCGTCAAGGATTTCCATGAAGCGGTAAAAAAAGTGCCTACCCTGTTAGTTTTTTTATTCGAAAAAGAGTGCCCACCCTTCTCTGTTACACCCCATCACTGCCATTGGACTTTTTCCAAATGGTGGATGGATTTCATGCATTGTAATCCTACCTCAATCAGGGGGCACAATTACATCATAGTAGTTGTTGATTATTTCACAAAATGGGACGAGGAAATGCCTACATATGTTGAGGATGGTAATATTGCTGCCCTCTTTTTGTTTAACCATGTCATCGCTAGGTTTGGAGTTCCATAGGCGATAGTAACTGATCACAGATCTCATTTATGTAATCATATGATGGCTGAGCTAAGTGCCAAGTTGGGTTTCCATCATGAAAACTCTAACCCATATTATCTACAAGAAAATGGCCAAGTTGAAGCCATTAACACTTAATACCACGCTTCATAGGATGGTTGGAGAACACAAGTCAACTTTGGAATTTAACTATGTTTTCAGCACTTTGGGACTATAGAACTTCCATGAAAACAACAACTGATTTCACACCTTTCCAATTGGTCTATGGACTAGAACTCATTTTACCTATCGAATGCAATATTCCATCACTGAAACTAGATTTTGAGTGACCCAACACCTCGACCGAGGAAGAACACTTCCTTTATCTAACTAACCTCAATGAGACACGTTGATATGCTGATCTAGCTAATGAGTTGAACAAGAAACTAGTCAAGGATCAATACGATAAATCTATTCAACCTCGAGTCTTCAATGAAGGAGAAATTGTTCTGACTTATGATCAGAAACACTATAAATTAGGGAAAGGGAAGATGGAATCAATGCGGTACGAGCCCCACATCATTAGAAAAGTCATGGAAAAGGGGGTCTATGAATTAGTGGACTATGATGGAATACCTTTCGGGCAGCCTCGCAATGGAGTGTACCTGAAAAGGTGCTATGCTTAGGACATCTTTCTTTAGTACCTTGTAAATATTTTTCTATATTGACTTTTAGTGTGGTTTTGGGTCTTGTTCGACACTGCTTATTCGATGTTATGTTTTAAATTCTACATATGAATCTCTATTAAGGTTTTGTTGACAGTATTAGCTGCCATACCTTGAATCTCGCTTTAGCATCCTGGGTACTATATTCCCAAGCCGATGACCTAGTTAGTTCAAGTGGAGTCTTCCTAGGTCTTGATACCAACAATATCACCGAGTATCATGCGGTGACAGGGTTGTTAAATGAGGATTTATCTCATGATATAAGTCATGTGGTTGTCCTTTTGGACTCTAAGCTCGTGGTTTCTCAATTGAACCATGTATACACCATCCGAAACCTGATGCTTTTTCATCTTTTTCGAAGAGTATGTTTGCTTGAGAGATTATTTGAATCTATTTCTTACCAACACATTCAAAGCTGGATTCACATATTTCCCATTCTTGATTCATTGAAAAGTAAAATAAAATGAAACATTGTAAAGAAACAGTGTGAAAGAAGAAATCCATATAAATAATATTCCATTACCAAAACTATGTAGGGCACAAAAATGAGTCTGTATATATATATCTATAAAAAGTGTTTCACAAAAATGTAGTCCTGAGACTTGTACTGAACCCTACTAGCTTTCAACATTAAAAAATGAAAAAAATACTGAAGCTACTATCTTTCAGTGTATACATCCTGTTGATCCCTAGTGACGCTCATGATAACACATGATGTCCCTCGCTACTCTACGAAAAAAGTGACCAAAGTGACCCGACACACCAGTCGTGTTCCTTTGGTACCTCCTAGGGAGACCGTCCACCGAGATGTCAGGAATATCAAGAGTGAGCATGTTGAGGTTTTCCTCAAGCTTCGCATCTCATTGTCATCATGACGCAAAAATAGGGCACTGAATCTCCTGTCAATCAGAGATGATCCTCCTAGTCTTGATATCCATACATCTTCACAATAGGAAGTATGTCTTAGTATCACTTCATAAAAAAAGTACTAAAAATACAAAAAAAATAAAAAACATACATATTTTAGTGTCATACTCACTGAGGTCCCCCCACTGCTCATCCTCGGGAAAAGTTAGGTATGGGTCTCTTCAAAATCCTGTTCCTTCATAAGCATAGTGAATCATGAGGAGTTGGTCATCCAACCAACAAAATAAAGAGGCCCCATAGTTCACTCTAGATCCCTCGCCACCATGGTCATGGTCCATAACCTCTACCCACCTGAACATATGAGGGTCCCATGCTCTAAGCTCATTGAAAGCCACCTGTGGCCTCAGTAGTGGAACTCTCTCCAAAAAAAATTACACTAATATGGTGTCATACCTGAACTGCTTTATCTCTCCATGGTGGCACTAGGTGATTCGTTCTTTGAATGTGGCCAAAAAGGGCTCGACCCAGTTGAATATAGTTGGGGCCATGGATTCTAAGGCATACAACATGTGTGCCCTAGATGCTTAGTGATCCCCTTGGCTACCAAAAATGCATTGCATGGTGAATAGGACCGTCCGCAAGGGCAGGTCCATCACATCCTTGATGGGAATTTTCTTCCCACACATTTGTGTACCCGGGAAACAATACTTGTCGATCAAGCCCTATGTAGTGATGTGCCCACCATGAGGACCAGTCAAGGAAATGGGCGCCCCTTTCCTAGATAATTCTGTCAGGAAGTAGATATCCTCCACTTCCACACTCAAAATGTGATCACCCACCTCAAAATGTTGTTACTCAGGATTCCACATCCTGATTATATATTCTAGCAACCTGATTTGCACCCTCATGCTGGGAACTTTGAAGAATTTGAGGAGTCCACATTCATGGGGGGAATTCACGGTGCCTTATCCATTTTCCCCATGAATATTCTCCCATTCATGTTCTTGTTCATTCCACACCACCATTTTCAGCAATGCAACCTGCCAAACATGTAAAATGGAGTATTATAAATCGCATTCAACCTATTAAAATTTGTTGAAATCATTAATTTGGATTGATTCTAAAAAAAAATTGGGTAGTTTACGTCACCACATTTGTCCTTTTTGGACAGAGTGGTGGCACCACACTTTCCTTCAGGGAAATGCGCGGTGTTTCTTGGCACCACAGTTCCCGAAAGGGAAAAGAGTGGTGCCTGCAATGCGTAATTTCCACTTAGGAAATGAACCCCAAAACATAAAAAAATGTATGAAAATGAAAAAGGAAACCGTAGAAAGATAGAGGAAGAGTTCATGAATTACCTGATCCAGATACTTCATCGAATATTTTCCAGTAGCCTCCGCAATCCACACTCCAAGTTTTCTCTCCAAAAGGGATCTTTTGCTATCCAAATGGGTAAAAAAAATGGTAAATGTTTTTAACTTTTTATAGTTTTTATTTACTATTTTGGTTTTATTTTTACAAATTTATTAATTTTTACCCTAATATGCTCATATAAAGTTCATTTGTTTTATTAAATAAGGGTCTAATAGTCTTTTTTAGAGTTGCAGGTCATGAAGAGTTGATGTTTTTGAGTATGGTGGAGTTTTCTTTTATCTTTTTTCATTCTCAATCAAAACAAAAAAGATTTTGAGCACTATTTTAAAACTGCAATTCTACTTGTTAAACCCTAGGACTAAGTTTCTGAGTCAAAATTTACCTCTTTTTCGTATTCGTTAAACCTTTTTACGAAAAAAATCCTAATATAGTCCTCTTTAAGCTCTTTTCTGACTCTTAAAATGCGAAAAGATCGCCGAGTGAACTTGGCGTCTTCACGCTTGTAAAAGGGCCTGAAGAGTCATCTTTCCGATGATAGTTTACCCCTTTTTCAGTTTGGATTGACTAGTTATGAAAAGGTATACTCTAGTCATTGACTAGAGGAGTTCTCCAAGGTATCATTTTATACTTTTTGGGCCACTGATACTAAATTTAGGAAAACGGACCTTCTGGATTCTTCTTCTGTTCCGTTCAAACTCTCTAAATGTGAATGACACTGATTTTACTTTCGATGGAATCATTAAACTAAACACTGATAGACCCTATTTTGGAAATGAAACCCTCCTTTATCAGGTTCAGAAAAACATATGAGAATGGAATTTTATTACGATAAGTTGCAACAAGTGTTTGTTACCCTCTTTGAACTCGTTAAAAAAAAGAGACACTCATCAATCATGATGGGGAAGTTAAGGTAAGGGAACTATATTTAATTTGTAATAATGGTAGTTTAGTCACTTTTGAACATGGCACCTGTATTATTTTCATTCAAACAGTTGGGTATTCAGCATATAACTGAGACTAGCTCCTGGATCAATCAAAATAGTTACAGGGGTTTGATTTATCATACCTTCTACTTCCACCATGGAAGTTTGATATTCTGCTTGTTGATTCTCCAAGGTTGCATTGATTCTGGGCATAGTCCTTGCTAATTCTCTAACATCCATCTCCTCCTGTATGGTATGAATATTGCTGACAGTCTTTTTTCGATTAGGACAAACTGAAGCATAGTGTGGGCCATTACACTCCCAGCACTTTATAGGTTCTTTGTGTTCAAAATTCTTGGTATAATTACCATGGTTATTAGCAAATTCTTTACCCTTGGAATTATTTTGATTGCTTGGTGAATTATTCTTATTTCCTAGGAAATTTTTGTTAGGAAAATTTCTGACCTTATTGTTCTTAGAATTTTTATTGGGCACAAAGTCTTTCTTCTTTTGCTCATACTAATTATTATTTTTCTTGGCCTTCCAGTTGGCCATGCTTTCCTTCTTTAGATTCTGTCCAAAATAGAAGTTATCTTTCCTCATAGCTTCTTCCAAAGTCTTTGGATTGTCATACTCAATCCTGTCCTTAATATGATAAGGTAGACAATTGAGGAATCGTTGTACCTTTGGTTTCTCATCTACAAGGTAAGGGACATACCTAAGCAGACTTAAAAACTTGCTATTTAGATATTTCATTGTCATTGATCCTAATTTAAGCTCATAAAACTCTTTTGCTCTCTCTTCATAATATTGCTCCGACAGAAATTTATTTTTAAAGTACCTCTTGAAGGTACTCCAATTTACATTCTTCTCTTTTATTCCCTTAACTCTCTTCAAGTCCTGCCACCAAATGTCATCCCTTCCTGAGAGATTGTAAATAGCCATTCTAGCCTTTAACTAGTTAGAATAGTTATATATTTGGAAGTACTTCTTCATCCCAGATAACCAGGATTCCACTTCCTCTCCCTTCTCGGTCTCTCCATTGAAAGTTGGTGGTTTTATCTTTTTAAATTCCCCAGAAATTTCCTCATAAGGTTCGTATTTCCTCTTTTTAGTGTAATGATTGTCATCACTACTATCACTAGTAAAATGCAAATTATGTTTTTCAATAAACACTTCTGAAGATGAACTGCTTTCATTTTTAGTATGTTTCATCTTTTTAAATTTACGTTGATGACTTGTATCTTCTAATTCGGTTCTTCTACCCCTACCCTCAGTTTGAAACCTTTCTGTTAGGATCTGATTCAGCTCCTCCTGAGCCCTCAGAATCCTTTCATTCTCTTGTTTTATAGATTCCATTTCAGATTTTAGATCTTTTACAGTTTGTAATAGTTCTGAGGAATTGGTAGTTAAATCTTCGGGTATAGGATCTCTTGGTAAGTTTTCTGGTCGAGTAAACAAAGATTCCTCCTCTGCATAATCCTCCAGCCTTTCCATACCTGTTTGTTAAACTTCAGAAACAATTTCTCCGTTGAATAACATTTAAAAGAAAATACATCAGCATAATAATTCAATTTACTGTTTCATAAAAGCTAGTTGGGCTTCATCAAGGCCTAGTGTTTGAACCTTGTGCTCTGATACCACATGTCAAAACCCCAAATTTTCACAAAAATTTAAAATTTTGAGATAACATAAAATGCTGAAACTGCGGTTTACTAATAGCTAAAGGTTAGTAGTAAAAGAAACAATCAAATGGTTAGTATTGTATAATCTCAAATTACGTTAACTAAGCAGATTCCTTTTTGTAACATGAAAAAGGTTTACATGCGTATTGTTTTATTTCAGGTTACTGATGAGTCTTTTTTTTTATGACAAGTAGGTGGAATCTAACTTTTAATCCTGAGCTTACTTAGCATTTATGCTAACGCAGAAATATTACTGGTTCTTACAGGTTTATAAATATGATCGAACGATTAAACGTTTTAATTTCATAAAGTATCCAGAAGCGTTTCTATTTGCAATTAATAAGCTTAGTGAATAAGCTGTTAAATTCCAAGCAAGTTCCATGAGGTAAATTAGTTTGCTTTCTTTGATTTTTCTTGTAAACGAAGTTCAAATAAATGAGTTTCTTTCTTTATCGTACGTAGCGATAGTAAAGATACTTACTGTGGCTCTAAACTTGTAATCTTGGTTGCATAGTAACTTCTACTTTAATATGTGTATCTTGCAACGTTATACTGATTTTACTATTAGTTATTATAAATTATCATACTATTTACTTGAGTATCAAGCTGATCGATATTTATCTTCTGCAAGGAAACTTACAGCCTGTAAACTTCTTGACATTATAAGTTTGATTGGTGTAAAAACAATAGCGTCTTTTCACATGAAAGACTGTTTGCCTATATTTATTAAATCTAAGTCAATCCATGTTATTCCAATTGATTATGGACTTGAGTAAGATTATTCCATATAATTTTCATTATTATTATAATGCTTTTCTTATATTAAGTTATTGTCTACAACAGCTTCTAAGGTTGATGTTTTCTATAATGATCAACCTTCTATCCATGCTAAGCAGTAGTTATATTGTATAATCATAAAATCATCCTACCAAATATATAGACATGGTAAATTACTAGCAATTGCCAAGTTGATAAAACAACTATTGTCTACTAAAGTCTAAACCAATTTGAACTATGTAAAAGAATTCATAAATGTGTTCTTTTACTAGCCAACTTTATAGTTTATTACCATTTGATTCATTGGTTTTTATAAGGCTTATGAACATGCATAAACTACTATGTTTATAAACATACAATTCTAAAACAAAGTTGAACTTGTAAAGAATCCATGATTCCACTCTTTACTAAGCTATCCAAATTTGTAAATTGTTCACCACTTAAGTTGTTGGTTCTTAAAAAGATTATATACGTGCATACTTAGCATTGAATTGCTAGCATACAAGCTTACTATAATTAAAATATTCTATACATGATCGTTTTCGGGATAGACCAAAGCTTTTAAGTGGTGACACCTTTTGCTAGGTCAACGTTAACTTAACGTTGTTGTCCCAATGCCTGATGAACTAACAAACCATATGATAAGAAATATATATGATATATGACGTTGTAACAAGGAATATGTTATAGTTTTATGCATCGTATGATAAAAATCATTGTTTAAATGATTGGAACTATTTGCAATGCAGGTGACTATGGAACTCGACCCACGCATTGTTTGATTTTTCCTGAGACATGTGGTCATCTCCTAGCCATATATTGGAGAATATAAAACTTTTACAACCCTAACACCTTGTCATTATTCCTCCACGGTTTATGCTGGCCTTCGGCTGCTCTGCAAGCTTTCCATGGCGGCCATGGGTTCTTTCTTGTTCCATCTTGCTCCGAGCTTTGAGTGGTTGTTGCTGTAGTTTTCAGTGCTTAGTCTTAATGCCATTTCTTTGTAATCGTGGGTTTTATCTTGCAATAGTTTTTTGGTTTCATTGCACTTGGCTTGCGACCTGTCTATACTCCATTTTGCTCCTTTCTCAGTCTGTCACTGCTATGCAAAGCTGAGAGTTTACTTGTTGTTTGAGATTGCTTTGCCCTCATCGTAGGGTTTGGAAAACTATAAGCACGTGTTGCTATTGGTGACAGTCTTTCCACAAGTCTACTCAACATTCATATAACAAGTAAATTATTAAGTGTTGTTTTTATCATACAACATGTGTTTTTCTTTTACAATAGGATATACAATATTTTAAGTACTTTGTGCACTGACACCTTGTAATCAAATCTCCTTGCAGGAGCTTGAGACTACATTCATGAACCATGGAGAAGAGTAAATCGACTGTCTTCGAAGGCCGTGGATTTATACGGGTAAGCCCTGTGGTCAAATGTTGGGTTCTTTTCCTACTTGTATCAGGGTTGTCGATTGGAGAAACCCTGAACTGGGAAGCTCTTCTAGGCTCGCCATTAGCTATGCAGTCTCTTTTAAAGGTCGTTGGTTTTTTTTTACAAGTCTTCAAACCCTCGCTAGTCAATGGGTGGACTCAGCCATGAGCTGAGTGTTGTACTCGGTTTTAAAAGTTCAACCTTATGGCTTATTAATATAAAACAATAGTTTGTTATGACAGTTTTGTCTTCGAGCTTGGACTCAGTTTACAGTGTTACTATTTGATGCTCTGTGTACTTAGGGTTTTAACCCTATTCGACTGTGAATGAAGTTATTTACTAATTAATATACTCTGTAAAAGATTATTGTTAATTTTTTTAAGACTATCACACAGTCATGGTTAATTTATAAATTTTACTCATTTTGCTCAGAAATACGAGCTAGGGTTTTCCTGTAGGAAACCATTGTTTTAAACAAATTGTTCAACATATTATTAACAAGTTTTGTTACTTTGTTAATTTGGTTTTTAACTAGTGTTACAGGTGTGTTGGGAGAAATTCCAGTTATAACATTACAATTGTATTTTTATTTGTCCTTAATGGACTGTAAACCATTTATAATAGTTTAGTTGGTTATATTTAAATAATCCAAGTAATCGGATTATAGCTTAAATGTTTGTCATTTGTAAATATGATATTTATTTAGGGTTTCGACCCTATAGTTTATTTTTTACAGGTATATCCTGTTTGTAATTTTTTAAGTAGTTCTATCATAAATAATCATTTATTTAAATGTTAGTTATTATCATATTTTATTTGTTTTATTTAAGAAATGATAGATAGGATTTATTTTGAGTTCTTTGTAAAGATGTACATAACTTAGTTTGTTCTTTATAATTTAATTATTTTAATAACACCCTACTTGGGTTTGAGTATTAGTTAGACTTCGTTTAGTTGTTAATACTTGTAAATAAACTAAATATTTGTAGTTTAAATCTTTATTTAGCTTAATGCAATAAATTAGTTTGATTGGTTTATTTCTACTGCATATGCAACAGGTTAATAAATAAACATAAGTAAAAATAACATAACCCGGTATACCCTCCTGCATATTTAATTTCAATAAGAGAATAATGTACTGCGGCATAACATCTTATCTACTAGGGTATCTTATTAATATGATAATCCTTCTATCTGTAATGAGTTATTGCTATTTCTTTTCCAGTATACTTATATAAATAAGCTGGTTAAATAATAAACATAGATAAACAAGTTATTGTTCTTTTTTGATAATAATATACATACATAAATAAATTACTTGCTATTGTGAAAATGCATAACATATCTAATCATTTTAGTCTCTTATCATTTCCTTAATCTGCTTTAAATACTTTGTATGTGCTGGAGTACGGTCTGGTCCTTCCAGATGTGGAAAAACAAAGATTAGAATTATTTTCATCTAATCAGATTCATTCCTTCATTAATCCAAAAGACTACTAACTCTAACATTTTACAACTAAATATTTAACATTCATTTAGCAGTCAGATTCACATTTAACCATCTAACATAGTAAAATAAAAGATTGTAGAACCTGATTAAGATGCACAACAACAGCATTTGGAGACCGTTCCTCCCTATCAACTCCTAAAGAGCGCTCAAACAACGCTTCCTCAGGACCCTCGAGCCTGTTCCTGGTCTTCTTGGCTGAGAATTGGTGGAGCAAGCAAATAATAGACTAGTCCAATGACTCAATAATCACTCTACACTCAGCAGTAAGATCCTTCAACTGAAAATTTGCACTAGATCACTTAACAGTTAACCCCTCAAACTCTTTCCACAAATTCCCTTGCCATTGAATTTCTTAGAAATACATTCACCTGAATGATTCCTTCCTTAGAATGAGCAGCCTCACCTCTCTTCAATGGGAATTTTTATAAAGATTTCCTAGGTATTTTGGGTCAGTTGTCATTAATTGAGCCACCTGCTCTGATCCCACTTTCTTGGGGGATCATGACCCCAAATGTAGGGAGGTTTCCACCTGCAACAGTTGGAAGTGGTTTGAGGATGCTGCCACATATCCGTTTGCTCTCCACCCAGTCTCCTCCAACAATTTGACCAGTAAACACTCTTTTAACAGATCTCCTAAGTTGTTGTCTCCACCTTTATTTATTTATAATTAAAATATTCAGAATTACATTAAATATCCTGACTCTGCTGAGTCATCAATTACAACTTAGCATAAATTTAACATATTGTCTTTAAATAAAATCAAATAAGATAATATTGTTTTTTGCAAAATTGGGGCATGTTACAGTTAACTACTCATTGCTTCCCCCAGGTTGCGATGGAGTACTTGTATGAGTCATAACATAGATCCACATTTGTATGGCCATGGTTGTGCTCATATTTGCTTTTGTATGACATAGATCTACATTGTATATCTGGTAGCTATGTCCAATTTTGAGTCTTGTTCGCATGGATCTACCTTGTATTCTAGTAGCCATGATTATTTATGTCTCACATGGATCTTCTTTGTATTGGCCAACAACCATGTTGTGAGTCATATATACATGTATCAAAGTGTAATTGCACTACAGAATGGCCTGGGTTGTTGAATGGGCCTGGGTTTCAGCATTTGCCTTAATTCCTTAAGAATTGAAGTTAGGAATGAGAAAGGATGGACCATTTCATACTTTTTTGCCACCACCGCTCTTTGCTTGTGTACAAACTGCAGTGCCTATATCAACAATGCCCTTTTGTTGTATGAAGTAAGCATTTCCACCTCATGTTCCCATTGTACAATATGCGGTTCTCACCTGGTAAGGCCCTTTTCCCTTGGACAAGAAGCAGTGCTCGAGTTATAAAGGAAAAAAATGAAGCTTCGAGAGGCTTCTTGAAGCTTTTCTTTGTGGAGCCTCATCCCTATGGTTTAGGACACCTAGAGATCAAGATCCCTCATTGTAGGATATTCACTCCACATCACCCATGAAGTCCTCAACCTATCTTATCCTCTCATGCCTTTAGATACTAGCTTACTGCTCATGGGTAAGAGGAGGAAGAATGTGTCATTGCATCCAAACTCTGGCCAAATTCAACCAAGACTAGTGAATGTTTAGTAGGAAAGCTTGAGGCTTAGGTTGTATGCTCTCTCTTTCATGTTTTTAATACAAATAAAGGTTTCTTTCCCATAAAAATTTCTTTGTTTGATTATCATTATGTTTATTGTTTAATTCCTTGGCCATTGACATAAGCTCATATACTAGCTTGTTACTCTGATCTAGTTTGTATTTTGTTGTGTATCTTGTAGGACATCCGCATAGAGAAAGACCTCCAAAGACCAACCTTTGCAGCCTGTGGAAGGTAAGAAGAGTATTCAATTCAATAAGTTTATGCAATCTTAGGGAAATTTATTTTATATTGTAACTATTTTTTCTAGTACTGAGTGTTTCAGGCTAGGGAAAAAACCTTTGTTTGCACTGGTTGAGTATTTCCAGCAATAGATTCCTATCATTCTCCCAGGTCTTGGATTTTTTATCTGTTTCCTTAACTGTTTTCTTCATCTTACTGACATATTTGTGCAAATAATTTACCTGATTAACCAACACACATTCTCGAATATTCATTTTTGTGACTGCAACATTTTGAATGGCATGTACTTCATACATTGGCAGTGCAGAGAAATATATGGTGACGTGGACCAACTATTTGACCATGGTATTCAAATATGTTGTCCCCAAGTTGATTTGTTGACCCAACACTAGAACCTTTATTGGTGGAGTTTGCATCAATGTATCTCTAAGTCATTCTTTGGATGAGCCAGCTATGTCTTGCGACTTAGGCAATTGTGGCATGTAGTCGACTTCCACTCAAACTTATTTTACTGCTTTACAAAGTGTTTGTAGAAAATATACAACTCTACATGTTAATTATATTTGATGCTCATCTATCTTTTTGTATCTCCCATTGGGGAATTCTTCCATTTCTTCCTTCAAAAGTGTGTAATCATAATTTGTAAGGCCGATAGTTCCAGCTGATTTTTTTCCTTTCCTCTTCTTATGACCATGGTATACTTCTCTAACTACTTCCTCTTATACCCCACCACTAGTTTTGTTGGGGTCATACTTGAATCACTCTGAGTATTAATGGGGAAATTCTATGGAGTCTCTTTTGGTGGTTGATATTCTCCCTTTCCTCCATCTTTCTCTTTGGATGGATCGTCCTATCACAACTCTTCTTCTGCAGAGAGTTGATCATCTGTGACAAGAATTATCCATTATGTCAGAAAGTCTAAACAATGGAATAAAATTCATCAAGAGGCAACTAAAAATGTGTCTCCAAACATTTCTTTTGTGTATCCTGTAGAGGATCCAAGAAAATATGATGGGCCATGACTAAAAATATGATAAGTTTCTGAAACCTCATAATGATTGTCGTGGTGAGACTGTCCTTCTTCCTAATAAAATGATGAAGGGACTCACCCTGTAGAAATAATTCTATATTCTTGTATTTATGTCGCTCAGGTTTCTCCTTGCCAAACCATATATTCATGTATCAAGCTCCTTGACATACGGCTGACACGCCTACCCCTTTGTATTTTGTTGGTTCTTCCCATGCGACAAAATAAATCAAAATCAATAGCCACGAAAAATAAAATGGGATACCTTTTTCCTGTATCTCTTCTGCATATGATAATAGTTCATTTAGCAGGTAAAGGAGTCAGTTGATCTAGACTCCTAGTGCGCATAGCTCTACCACAGCGATTGTCCCTGCGGTAGATTGCTTCGGTCAAATATTCCACAACAAATTACTATATAAAACTTTTGTTGTGAACCAAACATCAATATCATTGATAGAGGCGATTGCAAAGCCTCGTGTGTCCCTTGTCATCTCATACTTCTCTTTCAACTTATTTGTTAATGTTGTGTCCCCGTCTTTCCCAAAAAATGGTGTTGGGTTGATTCCTACAAAGGGAAGCCTAGTGATTGTTGCTATCAGCTCAACATTGACTGAAATATTTTAGTTAATCCATAGAAGTATGCCATGGAAATAGACTAGAAACTATTTCACATAAGTATTGAGTTCTTCTATGCGGAAAAAATGTTGCATGTACATCAATGACAATAATCCAACTTTTCCAATCCTCTTTCTCATTCCAATGGACCCATGTAGATAGGGCCATCCTCTGTGTCACGTACAATTGCCATATAATTTTTCATGTCTAGTTCTAGAAACTTGCGCAAGTCCTGGTCGACAAACGTCATCTTATACAAGTTTGGAATGATGTTCACCACTACTTGAATTCCTTTCGATATGGCTAGTGATACCAATTGATACCTTGTATTTTCTCGAAGTATGACCATAGGCACATCGACTAGTCTGGGAAAGACATAGTATCGCAGCATGGATGCATAGAACCAACTATTAACACTCAGAATGTACCCAAGTTTTAAAAGGTAAATCCCAAAGGTAACAGCAAAAACCACTTCGGAAAGAAATTGGATTTTCTTTGCACATAGGGATCTCTCAAATATAAATTTAACAGGGCTAGATATTGGAACCAATACTTTAAAATTATGTAGATGGTTGAAACAACACATATAACCATTAGGAAATGGAGTCAAATAGATAAATACAACACAAAGCTTTCATACATGGGATTTTAACAAAGGCAAGATAACCATCTAGTTACAGTCATTCATTGATTTCAGGTGAATGAGAAAGAAACATGAACAATCCATCAATATAGAGCATCATAAGATGAATTCCATATCAACTTTAGCAGAAATATTTATGAAATATTTGAAACAATAGCCAGAGCATAACAAGCATGAATTCTGAACTATTCAACACTACGCTTCAAATATGAAGAAAACAAAATGGAATGTAGGCACTTAGAAGAAAAGCACATAGAAAGGAAAGGCACAGACTATAACATCAATGACACAACAATCTTTGATGATTAAACAACATTCAGCTTTGTTATTTCAAAAATTATATGTCCTCAAAAAATACATCGATCAAACATATGGGTTCCAACCCCCAATACATCAAGTAAATTCAAATATATACACAAATAACTTCTTCTCAATAAGATAAATAACTGAATAATCTGTTAATCAAAGTTTTTCATAACTATATCCCTAACAAATAGGAATAAAATACATGCTTTGATTCTGGTAACAGATCGTTTAACTATAATCAACTTGGTAACAATAAGGCCTAAATAAGCAGCTCCATGATGCATAACACATGTCCTTAAGGATGAAGAATATACTTGATATTCTCAAATATTTCCACGGTTCTCCATTGTTCTACACCTGGCATGTCATACTCTGTCATTTCTCTGATAGATACTTCCATATCCACATAGGCCTCATAAGATACAGTGGGCAATCCTCCTCTAACGATCAGAAATTTTTGCAATATTTCGAAATCTTCTGTTAATTTCTCTACGATGATTTTCCTAGTCAGTCCTTTTATTAGGTCTTCAAATTTGAAATGGTCCATGCGGTTTTGTACTAACATATTATGATAATGTTCCTGAGAAAATAGTCTTCTCTCGTCATCCCAGAAAGAAGGGAGGTCGTCTTCAAATAACTCCTTAAAAGCACGCTTGAAATCATTTATTTATGAAGACATTGCATTTGATTTATCTTGCACCACCTTCATGAGCTGATGTTTGTTAATAAATTTCTTCGACCATAGTGCAATAGCTACTATATATTTAGTCCCGATCTCCTGCAAATTTTGATATGTTAGAGAATTCAGAAAATTTAAAGCATTTTGAGCTGTGTTTAAGGGCTTCTTCTCCATGGTCTCGTTTGCCAATTTTAATCTCTAGGTAGCTAAATTAAGCAATGCACTCTTATCATTAATAAAATTTAGATAATGTCTAAACTTAGTAACTTCCACAGATAATGTATCCCAGATTATATGCTTAGCTCCTTGTAGAGGAGCCTTTCCTATATTTCTTTCTTTCAACTCATTAAACTTTTTCTGCAATTGGATTTTATCATTTAATATTTTATTCTTATTTTCAATCATTCTAGCCAGTTCTGATTTAATCTTCTCATTCTCTTCTTTCAGTTCCTTGATTTCCATATCCTTCAGGTTCACCTGTGACAGTGGCACTAATAAATCATCAGTATAAAATTCACTTAAAGGTTTTTCAATATTTACAAGAGATAAATCAGTATCAGTAGGAGTTTGGCTCATCATCTCTTCCATGATTTCCTCTTCATCGTTTTGATCTTTTTTCAACTCTGAAATCTGGGTCATCAATTCAATTCTCTCCATTTCCCATTTGTATTTTTCCTCCTATAATTTCAATGCTTTTCCTTTGTAATCCATCATCTCTTGATAAACCTTATCTTTTTCTTCTTGTAATGCAATTAACTCTAGGGACTGAGCATATTCCGAATTTGGAATTTTCAGCCTCTTTTTCAATACCTGGATGGTATTGTCTTTTTCTTCCAAAATATTTTTGGTGGCTTGTGCATTTCCCAGTTCACTTCCCAAGCTTATAACATTTGTCTTCAGCTTCTTAATATGGACCAAATTTACTTTATTCTCTACTTTTTCATGTTTCAAATGGACTTCCAATTTATCTACAAGGGCTTGCAATTTGTTAATTTTCATAATGGCATTTAATAAATATGAATAAATAATATGTCCCGTTTGCTTGTGGAGTTGAATCTTGCCGGGGACACTAATTTTATCTAGCCTTAATTCCATCTCAGACATTTTTTTATCACTTACCATATCGAACTTCAAGGTGTTCCTCTCCACATCCCGAGTAGAAATCAGTGATGTATTTTGGTTGACTAGACTTCTAACTCGAGGAAGTAGATTTTTGGTCTCCTTCGATGACTGCATCTGCTTCTCAGCATAGCTTGACACTAATTCTGCTCTGGATTTGAAACTTGAACTGGGCTCTGCACTACCCTTTTTTCCAAAGGAAAACTGATGCATTTGTACTGACTTCTTCAAGAACAAAACTATTTTCTTTGAATATTCTAAGACTATTTCTCCTGAAACTTGATCATCTTGAGAATGTTTTTTAATATTTTTATATGAACTGTTTTCATCCACATCCATATCCTCCAGCTCAGAAATACTTCTCTTATTTAAAATGCTAGGATTTTTAGGTGCTTGAACTGCTGTAATCAACCCACTGCTCCTACTTTCATCAATTCCTGAAATTTCTACAAAACAAGTCAAATTGGATATTTCCTGTAAACCTTCAACAACCTGATGATCAAATGGTTTGTTTTTATTTGATTGCTTCCTTTGAGAAATTATATGATGTGGATCATAATTGATTCTCTGTTCTTTCTGGAAATCCATAATTTCTAATAACTTTTCCACAATCATCAAAGCACTTTTGTTTTTGAATATAAATGGACCAACTTTAAGGGGAAATTTAATGTTTGAAGACTTCTTGAATGCTCCAAAATGCTCCTCCTCTGCACATAATCTTTGCTTCATGAATTCAAGTGCAAAAATTCTAGAAGTTAGAAAAACAGGTAACCTATACGGTTCCCCTATGAAACCATACACCCTCAAAACAATAAAATCTGTGTATAAGAACCAGTCTCCTATTATGTCCCCTGAAGATGACTGCAACATGAGTTTCATTTATTCTAGTACCCTTGGTAACACTTCACCAAATATCAATTTGTACATATCAGACCTAATGGAATTTACAAACTCAAACATATTGATTTGTTTTGGAAGATCTGGAGAGAAAATAGTGGACAGGAATTGTAATTCTGATACATTTGAACACAACAATATGTTCAACAGGTATGACTGATATTTGAAAAACCTGACCTTTGGAAAATCGACTAACTGGAGATGGATGACTTTCGCTAAATACTCATCCAGACTGAAATAATGGACTAAATGGAACTCATGACTAATTGAACTCATTCTCAGTAAAAAAACCTAAGAATACTTCACTGATATGAATGTCATCATCTAAACCTAAAATTTGACATACCAAATACATAACCAGTTGCACTTCTTCTTTGAAGATGTGAACTTTATACGGCAGAAAAAGACCCTCTAATGACTGACCTTCATTAAGAATACTGGACAGAAACCCACACCTAATTTCAGTTTTACAACTTTTGTACATTTCAGCTAAGACAAAATCAGTCACAGAGTCATAATTGTCAGAGAAACTATCAAGTAAATTAAGTATTCCATGAATGGATTTGGCATCAATCTTGCACAGTATTTTAGATGTGGTATGACTCATGATAAACCTTTCAGAAGGTGAATAATTGCTTATGCACCATTCAACAAACTCTGGAAATCGTAAAGTCTGTTCAATGGAGAAATAATACAAAAAAGCCTTGCAGAAACTCAAAACATCATTTCCCTGCAAATTACACTGCCACAACTGTTCCTTGGAGATTGATACATTTCCAATTGATAAAACCGGGTCACATACATTTTTTTCTCTATCAACAACAAATTCGTCCCTTTCATCCGAAACTCAGCTTAAAACCCATAACCCCTGTTCTCTTTCCATAATAGACAATGGCGATAATTATTTGAACATAGCTTAAGTGTTTTAAAGCTTACCTGTGACTGTGACTGTGACTGTAGATATGTAAGGTTGACTTCAGAAACATGTCGGGCTATCTCCTTCGCTCGTCTGCAGCATGCAAATAAAAATGATTTTTTTAAAACCAAGTCAACTTCACCTTTATATAACGGTCTTTTCCAGAACCTCCACTAAGCAGTTTTCCTTTAACTGCTTTTCTCCATGGAATTCACCTCGAGTCGCCACATGTACCGTGGTTTACATTTTGCTACCACCTTTCTGTTTTAACCATATCGCAACTTTATCCTCCGGAACCGATAATGACCGTCGATGAGTTTTCACCTTTTTCCTTAAATCGTTGGATTGAGATTGATGTACAGATTCCGCTAGCCCTTTTTATTTATTTTTAAACATGCATCTTTACTCAGCGGAGTATTTCTCAACCGTAGATTTCATCCGTTTTATTCCATCATCGTTGATCTTCAAGCTTCGTTGACCATATTCGCTTCTCCTTATCTCCTGCGCATCTTTTTCTAGCGGATCTGTTTTAACCCGTAGATATTCACCTTAATCATTCTATACCATTGGATTACGTTCCAAATTGACCATTATGCACCATTTGATAACAGAATCAAACTATTAAACTTAGCCAAGTTCATGTATCCTTTTATTACTCCTCCATCATATTCTTCCTCAGCTGTTCAAAATAGAGGTGCTAACAACTGGCTCCAACTGGGGATGATATCCTCCCTGTGAGGTATCAAAGAACTCGTAGACCAGGTGCCTATCTTTAATCTTTATGTCCAAACTTCCAAACTTTTTACTTTTTATCTGATATATTTCTATTAAAGAAAAATGGCTTACCTCCTAAATCTTATGGCTTTCACTCCGGGATTCAAAAATATTCGGCTCACCATCTGTATTACAATCGAATCAAATATTTACAAACTATGGTACAACTTTACCTTCCACCTTAGGACAGGTAATGCTTCGAAAATATTCCATTGACAGGGTTATTCTCCAAATAAACCCCATTCGGATATTCCAAAAGAAATGCATTTTCCCCTTTATGACCTGCAATAACATAAGGACCCACCCACATGTGATCAAATTTTCTATGTTTATCTTCTTTAAGAGCATCCCATTTTAACACCAGGTCATCAATCTGGAACTGTTCTTCTTTCACCCTTCTATCAAAAGTATATTTCATTTTTTCTTGGTGCGTTTGCACTTTATCATAATGCTTATTCCTTTGCTCTTCTAAGTCAATCATTTGGTTTATCCTTCTTTGCATGTGGTTTGGCTCTTCTTGCTGCTCTTGAAAATACCTCATAACCAGAACACCCAATGATGCTGGAAAAAAAACTTCAGTTCCATATATTAATTGGAAAGGAGACATCCCAATTACTCTTTTAGTACTAATCCTATCGGCCCATAAAGCATATTTGAGTTTGGTAGGCCAAGATCTCTTAGTATCTTCTAACAACTTCTTGATAATCCTTACCAGGCTCTTATTTGAAGACTCGACCAACCCATTTCCTTATGGATAATAAGCAGTTGAATGATTTAAGCTAATATGATATTTATGACAGAAATTAATCATCTTTTTGGATTTGAAGGCTGCTGCATTATCAGTCACTATTCTCCTAGGGAACCCAGACCTAGCTGGTATGTTTTCCTCAAGAAAGTCCATAATTACGGTCTCAGTGGCTCTCCTAGTAGGAATTGCTTCAATCCATTTTGTGAAATAATCTGTGGCTGTTAAGATCCATTTATGCTATCAGGAAGAATTCGGGTATATTTCTCCAATGAAATCCAAACCCCATTGCTGAAAAGTATCTTCTACTGTTATTGGACTAAGAGGAAGGGGAATTACCTTTCTTTTACCGTAAAAAATTTGGCATTGATGACCTTTGCTAGTTTCTTTATACACATCTAAAAACAATGTTGGCCAGTAATAACCTGCTCTCAAGATTTTATTTTCTGTCACCTTCCAAGAATGATGTCCCCCACAATCTCCTTTATGAAATTATTTTACTGTATGCTGGGCTTCATTTTCTAAAAGGAAATTGAGTAACACACCTCCAGGGTCCTTCCAATAAAGATATCGATTTATAATACAAAATTTAGCAGCTTTCAACTTTAGCGATCTTGCCCTTAATTTACTCAATCCTGCTGGTGCTTGTAAATTTTGAAGAACATGAACAATATCATAGTACCATGGAGATGCAACAAAATCAATCATTACTTCCACCTCTATATCCAACTGATGAGACTGACTAGATAAGAAATTGAGTTGTAAAGACTCACAGTTTGACTCTGTCATCATTTTCGCCAATCCTTGCCCTTTAACCAACTTGGTAGGTTTAACCTCTATGTCATACTCCAGCAATGTCACTATCCATTTTTCCCTTCTTCCTTCTGGGTCAAGTTGTGTGAGAATCCGTTTTACCGCAACGCTTGGAACATGAGCAATGTGAGTGAAGAATATACACCCTGAAATCTTTCAATGCTTTAACTAAAGCATATGCCTGCTTCTCCATGATATCATATTTCAATTCTCCATCCCTCAACATCTTGCTGAAAAATGTTATGGGTTGCTCCATGTTCTCATCATTCTTCTGTAACAAAACTGCAGCAATAATATGTTCTGAAGCATAAGAAAATACTAAAAAATATTTAGTGAAATATGAACTCACCAATACTGGAGCCTCCGAAATAGCTTGTTTTATTTCCTTAAAATACCCCCTGGCTTCCGCTGTCCATTTTATCTCATGACCCTTTTTCAACATATTTGTAATATTCATTAAGATTTCAGCAAAACTGGGCACGAAACTTCTTAAAAAATTTACTTGTCCCAGAAATGATTGTATTTCTTTTTTACTCCTTGGTTCTCCTACCTTCAAAATTGCACTGACTCTATCAGGATCGATCTTTATTCCATCTTTAGAGATTATGTGGCCCAACAATTTTCCTTCTTTTAGCGCAAAATTTGATTTCTTTGGATTCAATGATATGCCAAATTTCCTGCACTTCATGAAATTTTTTTCCAAATGATCAATATGCTATCTATCAGACCTTGAATAAACTATGATGTCATCCATGTAAATTACCACAAATTTTCCAATTTCTCCCACAAAATCAATATCCATGGCACGCTGGAAAGTAGCCCCTGCATTCATCAAACCAAAAGGCATTTTTGCATACATAAAAGTGCCCCATGGTGTAGTAAAGGTAGTCTTCTCTTGATCTTCAAGCAACACCTTTATCTGATTGTAACCAGAAAAACCATCCATCATTGAAATTATTTCTGCTCCAACCACTTTCTGCAATATATGGTCCATCTTCGGCAAAGGATAATTATCTTTTATAGAGACCTTGTTCAAATTCTTGAAGTCTATGCAAAGTCTTATTTCTCCATTCTTCTTTCTAACAAGAACTAAATTATCAACCCATCTTGAGAATCTTAAAGTCACGATAATCTTGGCATCAAATAATTTTTTAATTTCCTTCTCAATGACTGGTAGCAGCTTTAGATTTATTCTTCTAAGATTCTATTTGAAAGGTTTTTCTCCATGCTTGATGGGAATAGTGTGTTATATTATTAAAGTGTCATGTTCCTTAAGGTCTTCATAACTCCAGGAAAATACATCTGTATACCTTTTCATCAAGTTCACATATTCTTCTTTTTCCTTCACAGGAAATTTTTTTGACAGTTTCACAATCTTTGGATTCTCTTTAGTACCAATATTCCTATCTTCAACAACATTATCAGCAGGCTTCACTTTAGGGTTTTTATCAACATCATTCTGATCAAAAAAAATTTCTAAAGGGATCAAACCTCTTGGTATAAAATTGTTTTTCAATTGAATGATATATTTCCCTCCTAAAGTTCCCTTCAATTTTTCAATACCACTCTTTTCTTCTTCGCTTTCTTCAGCATCTTGGAAATTCTCACAGTTATCATTTTCAGCATCAATATAAGTATTTACAAATTCTCCTGACAATTCTAAAAACCTTTTTATCTGCATATCATCCTCAAACACCTGCCAATATTTAGAATTATCAGGTATAGATGGTTTGTTCACAATATCTACTTAATACTCCTTTTGACCTGCACTTGGGGTTTTGAATTTTTCAGCAGCCACTGCCAAAGAATCAGCTACCGTATTCTCATATCTGGGAACCACCTTAATTGTATGTTCTTTAAAGAAGTTACCAATCATATCCCATAATTCATTTCTATAAGCTCTCATCCGGGGATGTTTGGTTTGATAACTATCATTCACCTGATTTATCACCAGCTCTGAATCCCCCAAAACTCTTATCCTCTGTTCTCCCAGATCTTTTAATGCATGCAATCCAAGTAACAAAGCTTCATATTCAGCTACATTATTTGTGCATTCAAATGTTAGCTTATATGATAAAGCTTTAAAATATCTTATAGGTGAAATTATGTACACACCAGCACCAGCGCCAACCTTTGCTACAAATCCATCAAAATACATAGTCCACAAACCTTCCCTTTTTGTTTCTCTTCCAAAGCATTTTGTTCTATCACTCCTTCCTTTTTAATTTCTTCAGATTTCATTTGCAATGAAGACTCCAAATCACACGGGATAGTATCATTAAAGAAAATAGAAGAACCCAAATCAGTATCGACAACATATATATGATGAATTTTGGGTTTATCTTGACTGCTCACTACATAAGGAGTTCTTTTCTCACTATACAGCCTCCTACTCCCATCTTGGAAAGGAAAAGTGGCATATGACATATCCATTTGTAAACTACCTTTCAACTTTGAAGTCCAAGACCTTGATAACAACACTCCAAATTTTGGTGGAATATCTGCCACTACCACATCCATTACTATTGTATTAGATGGCAATTTATTCAAAGTTACTACCATATCTTTAATTAAACCAAGACATTTCACCCTCCTACAATCAAAAGAATACAAATCGTTATAAGGTCTTGTGACTTCCAGTCCCAAACTTTCAACTACTTCCTTTGGCATTAGATTATGTGATGCACCTGAATCTAGCATTGCATTATAAACCACCATATCATGCACATTCAAACTCAAATAAAAAGGAGGAACTTCTTCATTATCTATACTTTCAACCTTTGGCCCAAATGAAATAGTAGGATTGTCATATGTCAACTCCAAAATGTCAGACTGAAATTCTCCTTAACCTTTAACCATCTTTGTTATGGTATCTCTGTACTCATTATTTCTCAACAACTCATTAAAAGGAATAGAGATTTTCAGCTTGGAAAGTTCATTCTGCAAATTAAAATTAGAATTAACTTTCTCTACTTCTATTGGTGCTACTTGTTTCATTCCTTTTGTTTTTTGTATTTCGTTCTCAACTTCTTTATTTACAACATACTCTTTTTGTATTTCCTTTCCTTTTTTTGTATTTAATGAACTAGTGGAAGGCTGATTGGATTTAGCCTCCCCTTATTTATAACAACTTCTATGTTTCTCAATCTAATCTTCCTCTGTACATCATCCATAGCATGCAAATAACCCCTCTGATATTGTTCTGACTCCCTTTCAAATTCTTCATTTCCATCTTCCTGTGCAAACATGCTATGCTCTTCTTCAGTAATATATATATTTGAATCTAATTTCCCAAATAGATGAATTCATTCTCAGTAGGATCTTCTTCATCAGCAACATAATTCTCAGGGAATGGTGGTCAAATCTGCTGCTCTTCTTGATTCCTTGGATTTCTCATATCTCTTTGCCTATTTTGTGGAGGCATAGGAGAATTTGGTCTTCTGAAATTTGGATTTCTGATTTGAGGATCAGCTTGTTCTCTATTGAACGATCTATTGTACACAGTCAATCTATCCATCAACTTCTCCATTGTCTTTAACATCATTTCAAATTTAATATCAGTAGCAGAAGAAGAAGTAGAGGGCATATTTTCTTCCTTTTTCCTCCTATCAATGTCTCTGTGTTTCATTTTTCCACTTGCCATCATATTCGCTTCCACTTCTAAAGCATCTGTAAACATAGCAGCAAGACTTGTTGATTTTCTTTCCTTTAATGAAAATGCAAAGTCATTATCAAAAGCTCCAGCATAATGAAGTTTAGCAGCAGCTGCAAAAGGTTTTATATCTTCTGAAATGGAATTATAAACTCTCATAAACCTGCTTGAAAATTCATGAATGGATTCAAAACCTCCCTTCTTGAGACTATTATATTGGGACAAAAGATGCAAAGGACTTTGCTTGTCATCCCACCTTTCTAAAAATGCATTATAGAAAGCTTGGAAAGTCAATACAGATCCGGCTGGAAAATCTTTAAACCATTTCTTCGCTTCTCCTGATAAACTTTGAGCAAACAACAGCATTTTTACATTTTCATAATCGATTTCCTCCAAGTCAACAAAATCTACAAATTTAGCCACATGCTATTTTGCAGTTATGTCTCCTTCTCCCTCGAACAGAGAAATTCTTTGGGAATAATTTTGGGGAAGGTCATGCAAAACAGCAGGTAAACGCAAAGGAGCAAATCTAGTTTCCATTGGCCTGGGTGGATTTAGAGGTATTGAGGAGTTTTGAGTATTTTGAACAAGTGTTTCTTCAACTTTTGCAGACTGTTGCAGATCTCTCCAAAGGGAATCAAGTAAATAAGATTCTAATCTACGGGAATTAAATTCAGTGTTTTTAAGATCAGATTCAGATTTAGACTTCAAAAAACCATTTCCAATATTAACTTCCCATTCTTGATTAAAAATACTATGAGAATCTCGAGAATATGATGCACTAAACAGAGAAATATCTATCTTTTCTTTATCCTTTTTCTTAAACATTTTTTTTGGATCTTCCAAACTCCTTAAAGTTTCGGCATCAGAATCGTGTATTCCTTTTCAAAGCCAGAATGACTTCTGGAATTTTGAAATACTCTTAAACTGGAATCTCCAGGGCAAATTTACAACCTTCTTGACTGACAAAAATTATTGTTTTCCCACAGAAATATTTTCTTGATCTTTACAACTCTGTCGTTCTTCCTAGGGAATATTTGTACTTTCATTCCTCAGCAATGACGCCAATTCGTTAACACTCAGAATGTACCTAGGTTGTAAAAGGTAAATCCCGAAGGTAACAACAAAAACCACTTTGGAAAGAAATTGGCTTTTCTTTCCATAGAGGGTTCTCTCAAATATAAATTTCACAGGGCCAGATATTGGAATCAATACTTTAAAATTATGCAGATGGTTGAAACAACACATATAACCATTGGGCAATGGAGTCAAATAGATAAAGATAACACAAAGCTTTCATACATGGGATTTCAACAAAGTCAAGATAACCATCTGCTAACAGTCATTCATTGATTTCAGGCGAATGAGAAAGAAACATGAACAATCCATCAATATAGAGCATCATAAGATGAATTCCATATCAACTTTAGCAGAAATATTTATGAAATATTTGAAACAATAGCCAGAGCATAACAAGCATGAATTCTGAACTATTCAACAGTACGCTTCAGATATGAAGAAAACAAAATGGAATGTAGGCACTTAGAAGACAATCACATAGAAAGGAAAGGCACAGACTATAACATAAATGACACAGGAATCTCTGATGGTTAAACAACATTCAACTTTGTTATTTCAAAAATTATATGTCCTCAAAAAACACATCGATCAAACATATGGGTTCCAACCCCCAATACATCAAGTAAATTCAAATATATACACAAATAACTTCTTCCCAAGAAGATCAATAACTAAATAATCTGTTAATCAAAGTTTTTTGTAACTACATCCCTAACAACTAGGAATAAAATACATGCTTAGATTCTGGTAACAAATCATTTAATTATAATCAACTTGGTAACAACAAGGCCTGAATAAGCAGCTCCATGACCCGTAACACCTGCCCTTAATGATGAAGAATATACTTGGTATTCTCGAATCTTTCCACGGTCCTCCATTGTTCTGCACCTGGCGTGTCATACTCTATCGTTTCTCTGATAGATACTTCCATATCCACATAGGCCTCATAAGATACAGTGGGCAATCCTCCTCTAACGATCAGAACGTTTTGCAATATTTCAAAATCTTCTGTTAATTTCTCTACGATGGTTTTCTCAGTCAGTCCTTTTACCAGGTCTTCAAAATTGGAATGGTCCATGCAGTTTTGTACTAACAGAATATGATAATGTTCCTGAGAAAATAGTCTTCCCTCGTCGTCCCAGAAAGAAGGGAGGCCGTCTTCAAATAACTCCTTAAAAGCACACTTGAAATCATTTATTTGTGAATACATTGCATTTGATTTATCTTGCACCACCTTCATGAGCTGATGTTTGTTAATAAATTTCTTTGACCATAGTACAATAGATACTCTGTATTTAATCCCGATCTCCTGCAACTTTTGATATGTTAGAGAATTTAGAAAATTTAAAGCATTTTGAGCTGTGTTTAAGGGCTTCTTCTCCATGGTATCGTTTGTCAATTTTAATCTCTGAGTAGCTAAATTAACCAATGCACTCTGATCATTAATAAAATTTAGATAATGTCTAAAGTTAGTAACTTCCGTAGATAATGTATCCCAGATTATATGCTCAGCTCCTTGTAGAGGAGCCTTTCCTGTATTTCTTTCTTTCAACTCATTAAACTTTTTCTGCAACTGGATTTTATCATTTAATATTTTATTCTTATTTTCAATCATTCTAGCCAGTTCTGATTTAATCTTCTCATTCTCTTCTTTCAATTCCTTGATTTCCATATCCTTCAGGATCACCTGTGACATTGGCACTAAAAAATCATCAGCAGAAAATTCACTAAAAGGTTTTTCAATATTTACAAGAGATAAATCTGTTTCAGCAGGAGTTTGGCTCATCAGCTCTTCCATGATTTCCCTTTCATCGTTTTGATATTTTTTCAATTTTGAAATTTGGGTCATCAATTCAGTTCTCTCCATTTCCCATTTTCTTTTTTCCCCCTGTAATTTCAATGCTTTTCCTTTGTAATCCATCATCTCTTGATAAACCTTATCTTTTTCTTCTTGTAATGCAAATAACTCTTGAAACTGAGCATGTTCCGAATTTGGAATTTTCAGCCTCTTTTTCAATACCTGGATGGTATTGTCTTTTTCTTCCAAAAGCTTTTTGGTGGCTTGTGCATGTCCTGGTTCACTTCCCAAGCTTATAACATCTGTCTCTAACTTCTTAATTTGGATCAAATTTGCTTTATTCTCTAATTTTTCATGTTTCAACTGGACTTCCAATTTATCTACAAGGGCTTGCAATTTGTTAATTTTCATAATGGCATTTAATAAATCTGAATAAATAATATCTCATGTTTGCTTATGGAGTTGAATCTTGTCAGGGACACTGATTTTATCTAGCCTTACTTCCATCTCAGACACTTTTTTATCACTTACCATAGCGAACTTCAAGGTGTTCCTTTCCACATCGCAAGTATAAATCAGTGATGTGTTTTGGTTGACTAGACTTCTAGCTCGAGGAAGTAGATTTGCGGTCTCCTTCGATGAATGCATTTGCTTCTCAGCATAGCTTGACACTAATTTTGCTCTGGATTTGAAACCTGAACTGGGCTCTGCACTATCGTCTGCTCCAAAGGAAAACTGATGCATTTGTACTGACTTCATTGGGAACAAAACTATTTTCTTTGAATCTTCTAAGACTATTTCTCCTGAAACTTGATCATCCTGAGAATGTGTTTTAATCTTTTTATATGAACCATTTTCATCCACATCCATATCCTCTAGCTCAGAAAGACTTCTCTTATTTAAAATGCTAGGATTTTTAGGTGCTTGAACTGTTGTAATCAACCCACTGCTCCTACTTTCATCAATTCCTGAACTTTCTACAAAACAAGACAAATTGGCTATTTCCTCTAAACCTTCAACAACCTGATGATCGAATGGTTTGTTTTTATTTGATTGCTTCCTTTGAGAAATTATATGATGTGGATCATAATTGATTCTCTGTTCTTTCTGGAAATCCATAATTTCTAATAACTTTTCCACAATCATCAAGGCACTTTTTGTTTTTGAATATAAATGGACCAAATTTAAGGGGAAGTTTAATGTTAGAAGACTTGTTGAATGCTCCAAAATGATCCTCCTCTACACATAATCTTTGCCTCATGAATTCAAGTGCAAAAATTCTAGGAGTTAGAAAAACAGGTAACCTGTACAGTTCCCCTGTGAAACTATACACCCTCAAAACAGTAAAATCTTTGTATAAGAACCAGTGTCCTATTATGTCCTATGAAGATGACTGCAGCATGAGTTTCATTTCTTCTAGTACCCTTGGTAACACTTCACCAAATATCAATTTGTACATCGCGGACATAATGGAATTTACAAACTCAAACATATTGATATGTTTTGGAAGATCTAGAGAGAAAATAGTGGACAGGAATTGTAATTCCGATACATTTGAACACAACAATATGTTCAACGGGTATGACTGATATTTGAAAAACCTGACCTTTGGAAACTCGACTAACTAGAGATGGATGACTTCCGCTAAATACTCATCCAGACTTAAATAATGGACTAAATGGGAATCAGGACTAATTGAACTCATTCTCAGTAAAAAACCTAAGACAACTTCACTGATATGAATGTCATCATCTAAACCTAAAACTTGACAAACCAAAGACATAACCAATTGCACTTCTTCTTTGAAAATGTGAACTTTATACGGCAGAAAAAGACCCTCTAATGACTTACCTTCATTAAGGATACTGGACAGAAACCCACATCTAATTTCGGTTTTACAACTTTTGTACATTTCGGCTAAGACAGACTCATTCATAGACTCACTATTGTCAGAGAAACTATCAGGTAAATTAAGTATTCCGCGAATGGATTTAGCATCAATCTTGCACAGTATTTTAGATGTGGTATGACTCATGATGACTCTTTCAGAAGGTGAATAATTTCTTGCACACCATTCAACAAACTCTGGAAACGGTAAAGTCTATTCAATGGAGAAATAATACGAAAAAGACTTGCAGAAACTCAAAACGTCATTTCCCTGTAAATTACACTACCATAACCGTTCCTTGGAGACTGATACATTTCCAATTGATAAAATCAGGTCACATACATTTCTGTCTCTATCAACAACAAATTCTTCCCTTTCATCCAGAACTCGGCTTAAAACTCCTAACCCCTGTTCTCTTTCCATAATAGACAATGGCAATAATTCTTTGAAAAAATCTTAAGTGTTTTAAAGCTTACCTATGACTGTGACTGTAACTGTAGATATGTAAGTTTGACTTCAGAAAGATGGCGGGCTGTCTCCTTCGCTCGTCTGTAGCATGCAAATAAAAATGATTTTTTTAAAACCAAGTCAACTTCACCTTTATATAACGTCATTTTTCGGAACCTCCACCAAGCGGTTTTCCTTTAACTACTTTTCTCTACGGAATTCACCTCGAGTTTCCACATGTACCGTGGTTTACATTCTGCTACCACCTTTCCGTTTTAACCATCTCGCAACTTTATCCTCCAGAACCGATAATGACCGTCGATGAGTTTTCACCTTTTTCCTTAAACCATTGGATTGAGATTGATGTACACATTCTGCTAGCCCTTTTTATTTATTTTTAAATGTGCATATTTACTTAGCGAAGTATTTCTCAACCTTAGATTTCATCCGCTTTATCCCATCACTGTTGATCTTCAAGCTTCGTTAACCATATTCGCTTCTCCTTATCTCCTGCGCATCTTTTTCTAGCGGATCTTTTTTAACCCGTAGATATTCACCTTAATCATTCTATACCATCGGATTACGTTCCAAATTGACCATTATGCACCATTTGATAATAGAATCAAACTATTAAACTTATCCAAGTTCATGTATCCTTTTATTACTCCTCCATCGTATCCTTCCTCAGATGTTCAAAATAGAGGTGCTAACACCAACAAAAGATGAAAGAAAAAAACCATAGGCCCAAAGCGAACCTTCCAAGAAGGTGACATGGTATACTCGAGATCCCATCCATATAGGAAATATTCTTTGAATACAAAAGGGGCTAAAAATTTGCACACATGGTTCTATTTCCCCTATAGAGTTGTAGGGAGGATTGGCGAAGTTGATTATGAACTAGAGTTACCTGCAGAAAGTAAGATAACAATGTGCTTCATGTATCTTGTCTTAGGAATTTAGTTGGGAAAAAATTGTCGATTTCAAAGGAGTTTCCCCCACTTGATGATGAAGGAAATTTGGTACTTGGTTCAGAAATAATTATTTAGGTTCAAGAGAGGAGGTTAAGAAATCAGACCATCAAGGAGTATCTTATGCAATGGCAAGGGCTGTCCAGTGAAGATGCAACTTGGGAAGGTGAACAAATATTGTAGCATCCAAGATTTCATTTGCTTAAGGACGAGCAATATTAGGATGGGAGTACTATAATGTCCCATCCTTAGTGTCTCCTTAGTAATCCCTCTAACCCATCCAATCTCTATGGGTTTAGGAAAAAATCCAAATAAAGTATTTAGGGATTAATTTTGGCCTAGTATGGATTATTTAGTTAATTAAATTAAACTTTGGTGAAGAATGTAACCTATAGTTTGAATATATAATTTTGTTTTTTGCTTGATGAGTTGTAAATGTTTAGGTGACCCATTAGAATGCACAGGGGATTAGGTGGACCCTATGACTTGTCTTCCAAAAAGGAATCTGGAAGAAAAGCAGTGAAAAGCAAGAAAGCCTCTAAAAAGATGGAAAGCCATAGAAAAGTAGGAAAAGAATTAAAAAACATGAAAGTGGCATAAAAGAAGGAAATTCATGAAAGCAAGGAAATAAATATAAAATCAAGGAAAATCAAACCAAAGTAGGAAAGGTAAGAAAGAAAGGAAAAAGTCTCATAAAGTTGCAAGTACAAATTTAGTCAAGGAGGGCGTAATAGATGAGGATAGAGATCCACATGATGCATATTATCCAAGAATATATCAAATATTATAAAGAGAGGTTGAGCACACCCATTCTTACATTTTTCCAGTATTTATCATCAAATTCAAGAGCTCTGAACTTTTCTAGACTTGGGAGATGTGCCCCTTGTAACAAGTTGGGAGATGCGCCCCTTTAGTTCACCAACCTAGTTGAGGAATGAACTAGATATTGAAGAGGACAGTATTCAACCTTTATCATTGAATTTAATTTTCAATTATTCCATGAAATTTTCAAGTCCATTCCAATTCCATACAATCTATCTAGTGCACCAACAGTGTTGAAGACTCCAACGGTTAATGTGTTTTTGCAGTGGTTGTAATTTTCTGCGTTATTAATGGAGGATGGTGATTTAATGGGTATTCGTTGTTGTACCTATAAATATTTAATGTAAATGAATCTTTCTACAAATCAATATAATGATTTTTCGTCCTATTATGTAACCCTATATTCTTGTTTAATGAATTTATACTCTTATGCTTGTTTTGATGCCAATTTTGACTAGTTTTCATACTTATTGTAATAACATTATGTGAGTTGATGTAGTAAGAATACACATAACAAAACTCATCCCAAAATTCATACTTTAAATTTGTGAACCCTCAAGTACCTTTGGAATTTAGTTGGAAATCTACTAGTTGAGTTCTCATGAAGATTGAGTTTTCTTCCTAGCTTCCAAACTCTGTCAGATTGAGTCTAATTTCCTATCTTAGTGGTTTCATCACATTTTCAGGTATTTATAGACCAACTAATTCTATTTCTACACTATAATCCATTGGTTTCCATGTAAGTCCTGGGGCCATTACCTTGAAGTATTTGGTTTAGCCAAAGGAGTCTACCTAGGTGTGATGTAACCAGAGAATGCACAGTTGTCAAAATTGGATGTCTGACTAAGGATGTTGCAGGATGTTTTCATCCTATAGCATACCTTAAAATTCATCCTTGAAGGATTCTTATATGTCTTGATGTGTTTGTTACTTAAGTTATATTTCTAGCCAAAACTAGCAAGTTTTGAGTTTTTGAGTTAGTGTTCCTAGATTGGGGTTTGGGTACATTACAACTGATTAGTGTCGTAGATGATTTGAGGGAAGAAAGAAAGGGGAACACGATGTTAATGGAATAACTACAAAGATATCAAGAAGATAATACATTGCTAAATGAAGAGTCTAAGAAGACTGAAGAAACATTAGCAAATTAACTAAAAGAGGAGGCTACATATACATAACAGGAAAATATTTGTTAAGAACAAGAAGCTGAAATTGGCTCCTTAAAGAAAGAATTGGGGAATTCAAGTATGGAAAACATGGAAATTGAAGAAGAAATCTCATAAATCAGAAGAAAAAAAATGATTAAGTACTAAAATTTTAGTTGCAAGAAATTCATGAGGATTTTTGGAATTCAAAAGGACAGATAACATATAATATTAAAGAAGTTGAAAAGACCATTGTTAGTCTAAAAATTTAGATCGAAGAGGCCAAGAAAGTTCAAGAAGACCTAACAAGTCAAATTCAAGAGAAGAAGGAAAATTTTCAAAGGAAAGAACATGAGATCCTTTATATAAAGGAATATTTAGAAAAGATAGATGCTCAGTTGAAGACAAATTCAAGGTTTAAGAAGAGGATTGAAGAAAGTTAAAGCTCCATGATACTAGAAAAGGAAAGTGTAGAAAAGTCTAAGAGTGATGCATATATTCTCATAATCTCCCATTACAAAGGAATAAGTCATGGTATGCAAGATCCAAGGAAGAATTAATACAAAGAAGTTACATCACAAAGATTATCCTTTGCTCCTAGGTACCAAAGTTTATTTTTTGTTTATTTTTTTTCATGTACCAATTTTGGATACGGGTTTAGACATTGAAAATATTATGGAGGAAATGATCAAGCAATAAATGGAGGTTTCCACATGAACTACAATGTTGAATGTTACATATTCCATAGTTATGGACACATGAAAAGATATTGTAGAAGTATGATGAACCACAATTTTGAATGCTACAAATGCCACAACTATGGACACGTAGCTCATGACTATAGAAGCATGATTAAGTCTTGCATAAAAGATAATACTGATATTGATATAATAAATTCTAGAAGAATAATCCAGAAGGAGAGAAGGAATACACTTGGATTGGTCCTTTATACAAATGATGAAATCAAGACAGGAAACCAAAGCAATTCTCTTATCTTAAAAATGAGAAATATATTAAATGAAAGTAGAACATGTCCCAAGATTGAAGACATAAACGAAATAGTATCACATGATAAAGATGTGAAGGGAAAACATGAAGAACGTTCCAATGGATAATTCTTTGAGGATATATCCACACCACTTGCAGAGTTGAGTAATGCTAACAAATCAGAAAGTAAAAAGGAAGGTATTAGGATTACAAGTGATGATCGTGCAATAAAACAACATTATACATTGTTCTAAACAATTTGGCACGAAGGATCCTAGTGTTATGAATAATGTTGAGGGGATTCTAAGTAGCAGGAAAGGAATATCGATGAAAAGTCAGTAGAGAAGTGGTTGGGTAAATCATTTAGGAAAATAAGGAGATATACTTTAGAAAGATTCAATAAATGGACAAGTATAAGGGAGAGTTAGCACAGTAAAAGGGGGATAATTGTCAACAAATAAATATATTTTTAGAAGGAATTCATATTTAAATAAAGTTATCTTCTACAAGGGATGAAATGATTAGCAAAAAAAAGTCACAGAAGAAAATCACATTAACAGGGGGAGCCAACATAATACTAGGGGGCGTACATGAACAAAGTTGCTTCACCCCTTCTGTAATTTATGTCAAAGGGAGAGATATATTTGAATTTGTTTCCATCAATGACAAAGGGGGATATTGTTGGAAGAAGTTGTCATTGATATCAAAAGGGTGAAGAGATCTATGGTGTTGACATTGGTGTCAAGCTTATAATGATGATGTGGTTGTAGTAGAGATAGTTTGATTGAGAATGTTTGATGAAGCCTTGAAGCCCCTAGATAAGACACTAATGATCCTAAGGAGTCTCTTGAAGAAGAATCCTTGTCACAATTATATATTATAAATCTAAAGCATTCCCCTTATAGCATAGCAGTTGCGCATGGCCCTCCTAGGAAGACACTTTGAGTTGTATAAAAGTGGTACAAATCCCATAGAGAATCCCCTAATGATTATTATTATGTGGTGTGTAAAGGAGTCCCTAAATTGTTCCCAATAATTGTGAATAGTTCCCTAAATAAATGATGTTGGGTCCCATGACCATGATGATGAGTCACATGACTATTATGGTGGGTCACATGAACATGATGGTAGGTCACATGAACATGATTATAATAAGTATAAGGAAGTCACTAGAGGTGTACCTAAGTAATTTCGGTAAGAAATGTTGAAATAAAAAGTGAAAAAATCCCTACACAATGGTGTTTGGTCCACTTGCTCATGAGTTTGGGGTTACATGATCCATGGTGGATAAGGATATAAAGAGTCCCCAAATTTGGTCCAAAGGAAGTTAGTGTGAAGAAATAATTATCCCAAAATAATTATGATTGGTCCATATGACCCCAAAAGTTGTGGTACTTTGTCCCATTATATCACATGAAGTGGAAAGGATACCCACAAGAAATAATGATGTATCCACCATGAATTATGATGTGTCCACCATGCATGATGATGCGGAGATGGACCAAAACTTCCTTGATGAATTTATTGAGTGATCTAGAATGGGATTTATATTTCATTGATGAAATATTGAAGTAGGGGATAACCCATTCAAGTACCCTTAAATATGGATAACCCTAATTTAAGGATATGGTAAAGGGTAACCCTAAAATAAGCTAAAGGGAATTGGATTAGTATAAATAGGAGAATAAATTTTTCATTTTAACTATCCAAGAATTGAAGAGTTGATATATAAGAGTATAGGGCCAAATTTCATGGAAAGATGAAGTGACTAAGGCCAAAATTATAGTGAAAGATGAAATCTTGTGATGATTCCTAGTACCTACTTTGGTATTTTGTTGTAAAAATATGCTTCATGTGATCTTGGAATTTTTTATATATATTTTCTTCTGGGATGTTTTTTACTGTGAAAATGTATGGGATGTAGATAAGATGTGTGAGTACATTTAGTAAAAGTTTCAGATGCTTATTCACTATATTTTTGGATATATGACCTTGGGAAGTTAGGGTTTCTTAACAATACACAAACATGTCAGTTTACCATTTTCCTTATAAGTTTTGATAAAAAAAGTTTCAGAATGTTTCCTTTTAATATGATGTATTAAAGATATAATAGAACATACGATGCAAGTTTTAGATCTGGATTCACTACAATTTTGGATATATGATCTCAAGAAGTTAGAGATTCTAAATGACTCAGAAATAATCTTTAAACATGTTAGTTTGGAATTTTCATCAAAATTTTTGATTGGGGAAGTTTCATAGAGAAAATATTAGAGTACACACACTAAATATTTTGAAGAAAATGTGGTAGAAGTTTCAGATCCTAATTTGTTACAGGTTTGGATTTATACTTTCTGGAAATCAAGGTTTGTGATAGTGACAAACACAATGAAATTTAAGAATATAAGGTTTAGGAAATCTTGCATCACTTTCCCATACAATATCGGAATCACAAAATTCTTAGATAATTGGAAAGGTTGTTGTAATGGATGTGTGATGACATGATATAGGATTTATTTTGGCTTAATATTGTTGTCTTTAAAAAGGTATTAATTTTGTACATTTTTGGTGCCTCTCTTTTGGCGTACTTGATGATAACCTTGGCATAGATCATGGTGATTTTGTTGATAATATTGACATAGAAATTGGTGATTTGTTGGCATGTATGTTAGTATTTATATTGGAATATTTGATGTGTTTATCTTGACATATTATATGATGATGTTGGCATAGATATTGGTGATTGTATTGACATATTCCATAGATTGGTAGACATATTTTGGCCTTGCATAGATGTTTTGTTGTAGATTTGAGGACTATATTGGAAGAGGTTTCCTGTATATTTGGAGGACTTATTTGAGGCATGTACATGTTGATATTCTAGAGACAAAGACAAAGAGAGTGGTGTAGGTACTTGTTAAGAGTGATATACATGTACATGTTGAAACTGATAGGGGCACAGAGACAACGTCATAGAAATATTGATTCTCTTATTCATATCAGAGTGGTAGGACAGGGAAAGGACAACACATCATGGTCTCCTTCAGGTTGGTTCCTAAGAAGTGTGAGTTGGAGCTCATTGATACATATCATGCTGGAAATACATGGAAAGGATAGGAAGTTGTAGCTTCATTCCAGTTGGAGCTGGTAAATCTAGGGGGTTGTATCCTCCTTCTAGTTTGTGGTGGTAAAGCTAGTGAGTTTGAGATCACTAAGGATTGGAGTCCTTTCTACAAGTAGGATCCTATGCATTATGGTGTTGTATCCTCCTTATAGTTTGTTATAGAAAAAAATGAATGCTTCCATATAGTTGGTGTTGTTAAATCAATTGAATGTAATATTTATATTATATAATAAAAATATTCTATGGTTTTCTTCTATTTCAATTTCCACGTATAAATCTATTGTGCACTATGTATTATTTATGTGATGGTTTTATGAGATGATGAATAGAATTTTTAATGGTCAATGTTTACATATTTTATTTGAATTTTGAATTGGTAAAATGTTCTCAATACTGATTCACACCCCTCTCAGTATTTCCAATAAGCTGACCACTTCCAAAGCATTCAAAAGCAAGTGAGAGGAGCACTATATGGAAGTACAATCGAAGATACACATTGATATGATGCACTAAATAATTTTTTCAAATTATTCCATGACCACTCATCAATGTAACCACAATATATACAAGTAGTCAGTACCAATCCATGATCTTGTCTTTCATGTATTTTGTGCAAAGTTCCAAAAGAATAATTGCCACCTTTCCAGGAATGGTCCTGTTAGTGCCAGAAATTGTTCTCAAACTACTAGAAGAACAAGCCAACACAATCTCAAATAAAAATAAAATAAAATTGGTTTTAAGGGTTTTGGTTTATGATTTTGGTTTTAAAAAACTTCATCAGCAAGGAGGGAATAAACGTCCAAAAGATAATACACAACTGAATCATGCAAGTTGGATAAAGTGGGGATCAAATACATCCTAATAATCCATAAACATTACACATGAAATACTAATTCCACCCACAGGCTACAAGCGTTTACATGAATTACCTTTAAACAGAAAATAAAATTGTAGACTCAGCAATCAACCAGATCAGAAATGAAAAAGCATGACATGTAAAAAGGCTTATCAGTTTATATATAATTAATAACATTCATCCACTCACATAAGAGTTATAAATGCTAGCTTGAGAAATCAAATCTCCAAAAGCCTCTCCTTGAGTGAAAAATCCCAACCCAAAATTGTATGTTTGTCTTCCTTTTATCATTACAAAGGTAAAGTATTTCCATAACTACCTTCTAGGTCAAAATTTGAAACAGTTACATCAATTAGTTACATGAAAATTTGGTGAATTTAAAGACAATTAACCCAAAAATAGCAAATCGGATTTGGGGAAATTTGGTGAATTTATGAAAATTTGGGTCTCAAAGACGCCTTTATATTTCTCGATTTGGGACACGTGTGCAAAAATTGAGAGAGGTGTTTTCAAATGAGTCTATTATGAACAAAAACCTCTCTTGGTTTTTAAAAAATTCCCTTAAATTAATCGAAATACGTGCTGGAAATTTGTGACTAAAACAGGAAATTATTAAATAAGTCAAACCCTGAAAATAGGCCACAAAGATGAATTCGAATCTCTCAAACGATAACAGCTGTTGTAAAACTGAGAGAGGTTTTTGTGAATGACTCTATTGTGGAAAAAAAACCCTTTTGGTTTTCCAGAATTCATTTCCATCACCTCATAATATGCTCCCAATCATAATGACAAAAACAGGAAAAACATAGCTGCTACAGGAATCTCCTCATGAAAATATTTGACAAAGGACTAAAAAACGAGGGTTAGATTCTAAAGAAAAATTGGAATAAACTTTTATTATAATTTTTTGAAAGCTTAAAGATATACATATTAACTAATAAGCCCAAAATACAAACCTTAAAACTAAATTAATGAAATAATTCAACCATTAAAAGCATTAAATCCAACAAAATTACTGATTGTCAAAAGTTCTTAAAATCAACATAAAATGTAAAATCATTTTAAACCAACGGTTGAAAATTAGGACAAAAAGAACAGATAAACTAAGAACAAGGTCTAGTTATAACATGTGGCTCTTGCTCCGGGATGAAGTCCTCCTTGTGAGGATTCAAGAACCTGTAGACCATGTGCCTTATTCATTGGGTGATGGAGTGATTTACCAAATCACTGCAACTTTCTCAAACTCTGAACACATGCCTCTGAAATGAAAAAATACTGATACAAACCAGCATACTGAAAAGAATCTACATGCTCGTATAGCGAGCTTATTCTGCTATTTACTCATACTTCTAATCGGAAGAAACAACCCAATCAAGTGTAATCATACTTCTAGTGAAGCCAAGAAACCATTTGACTGAGAATCATAATTCCATGCATGATACTGTTTGAAAAACCCATAAAAGATGTGATAAATGCAATAAAGAATCCGTTGGCAGTTGATACTTATGACTGTAAATAGAAAGTTCCAAAAGTTGGACCATTAGAAACCTTTGAAAAATACAACTCCATCCAAGAAGCCATGGAATCATGAAATTTCCGATTTAAAACTTCAATGTCTTCATTATATTCATCATAAAGTGAAGCATTCTCTTCCTCTCCATTGATGTTCTTTTTAAACTTTGGCTCAAGAATGGAAACCAAGGGCTCTTCAAACTACTTCTCGACCTTTAAATAAAACCCTTGATCAAAAGTTGAACAAATAAAATTCTGAAAGTGACCATAAGTCAAGAATGGAAGCTTATTTCTTATATAAATAGTAAGAGGTTGAAGAGCAACAACTTCTTCTTCATAACATGATAATCTCATAGCAGGAACTAGGAAATTTCTACTATAATCCACTGAAAGTATATTATCATCGAAAAAGTCAGCAAACTGATATGAAGAATCAACACAAGTATCATTTATATCCTTGTTCATATGAAGATCTAAAAATGTTGAAGAAAACTGTCTTAAATCTGAATGATACCTACATTATTCTTCTTGTTCATAAGCTTGTATAGCTTCAACATGAGCCTGATCTCGAAGCATTTTTCAAGGTCGGATGTTCTCCTCCACTCCTTTTGCATCCTCAAACAATTGTCTTAAAGATGATGATTTCCTTTCTAGTAGGAAAAAGACAAGATCTAAATGTTGAGCCATAACATAATATACTATAGAAATTTTTTCCAAAGTTTTGATCTCTGTAGGCATATTGATATAAAAAATTTGAAACCTCCAATTAAATTTAGCAATTGGCTCATCATTCTCCCTTTTCAAATTATAAAATTCAGAAAGGAATTGATCATAAGATTTATTCTTACCCCAATACTTCAAAAAGACATCATGTAACTTTTCCCACGATTTAATTGAATCAACTTTTAAATTTCGGAACCAAAACCCAACATCTCCATCAAAGGATTTCAAAAATAACCTCATGACAACATCCTCATGCATGATTTCAAAATTATCAATGAAATTATGAAAAGATCCTAAATGCTTCTCTGCTATAATATGGTCTTTTCCAGTACAATGGGGAAGATATTCAACAAAGTAGGAATGGTAAGGATGTAAGAGAGATGGCAGCCTAAGAGGTTTAAAAATCTTTTGTCTGAGTCTAGACTAAAAATCTATGAGTTGAAAATGAGGTTAAACAAGTTGTTCACAAGTTTCAACAGTGACGGTAGAAGGTAATAGATCAACTTTATTCTCTACAAGATTACCAAAATAATCAGGTTCAAGAGATATGGGTATATGTATATCATGTTGCACATGTATTTCAAATGAAGGAATAGGATCAACATCAATAAAACAAGAAGAATAGAGATTTTCTTCTTCCAAAGAGGGATATGTACCTGAAGGTTTAAGATCATTGGAATAGAAAAAAAATCATTGTTTATTATATCAAGTGTAGGGGAAGCTCTAGTTTCCTTCCTAACTTCATACCTCTTCTATGGATGCTTACCTACCAAGAAACCAGGACATACTTCAGTTGATGTTTGGATGAGTGGCAAGCCCTTTCGCTATGAACTCATATTCCTTTGAGGCATGGTTATCAAACCCTTTCGCTATGAGATTTATAGTATATTTTTCAGTGATTTATACTGAGTCAAAGTCAAATGTAATACTCTTGGGAGATCTTGTATGAGTCATATTATAAACAAACAACATATTTTCTACAGGAGAGGGAAAAGAGAGTACATTCTTGAACTCACCATGATGTATTTTAATAGAACCTCTCCCATAAGTTGGGATTTGGGATTCTTATCCCATATGAATTCTAGGTACTCGTGATATACTGAGAGTGGTGAAGGATTCCCTAGAGGAAACCATGTGGTTGGATGCTCTAGAATCTATCAAATAAGCTTTCGACTGAGTGGGGCTTTCCTTCAAGGCATAGTACCTCTCATGATATTTCATTGGTTGTCCAGCATCATATTTATTTGCTCCTTGGGGGGGGTGGTAATATTTTTATGTTCAAGGAGTGTTGACAACCAGTCAATTTTCTTCTTCATGCATTGTCTCTCTAGATGAAAGCCTCTCATACCGTATGGACACTTAGTCTTCTCGAATTTCTTCTTTTAATTGGAACCTGAGTCTCCATCGGAAGATATATGATTCTCCTTTGGCTTCAAATCAATTTTTTTGATCTCCTTCCCTTTGTACTTCCCTCTTTCTTGTGCATTATTTGATTCTGTCATCAAGAGTGATTGATTCTTTGAGGTTTGAATCACTCCCATTTGAACCAAATTATCTTGCTCTTGTATCAAGGTCTCAACAAAATCATCTAGAGAAGGAATATTCCAATTAGGGATAGAATTTCTTCCATAATGGAATGTAGAGACAAAGACTGAGTACTCAGATCCAATATTTCTCGGTACTGACAGCACAAGTTGCTCATATTTCCTCTCTAATCCACATTGTTTGCATTGCAGTACTAGTGAATTGTATTTTGTGAAGAATTGTTGAATAGATTTGAAACTGTTGGGTTGTAGAGCAATGAGCTCATTCTCCAAAATATTCCCTTGAAGCTTGTCTTGTTTTCCAAACAAATATTCAATCTTATCCCAATCTTCCTTCGGAGTCCTTAGTCCCTCAAGGTGGAACAAAAGATCTCAGGAGATCTGAGTGCACATGAAGTTGAATGCCTCATCAAGCCGATTCAAAAATTTGTTCTTCTCAAAATACTGTTGGGGCTCAGTTTATTTGCCCATTTCCATCCTAAACAGAACAAGATTGTGCAAGGATACCTACATATCTTCCCTCCAATAAGTGTAGTTGAAGGGTGTAAGGATTCATGGTACAAGAGCCGAAGAATCCATCTTTCTATATGTTGAACAATCAATTCCTCAAGAAGCTACATAGGTACCTGCAAATAACACTGCAAAAACCAATTCAATTCACAATCATGTCAGTTTCAAGCCTTTCCACCTCGACATGTACACTTTCTCAAATTCTGTCACAACTGGATAGACTTCTCTTGACAAAATCCAGAGGGAGCAAGGCTATCATTCTAGGATTTATGTGGAAACTCAACTGCTTCTGGTGTACAATGGATATCAGACAAGACTTGATGCTATCTTGAACAAGGCTCTGATACCATGTTAATTTTGTGAACCATTGATATACAAGAAAATGAGAGCAATTGAGAAGTAGAATTATGCAGTGGAATATCAAAGGCAATGTACACTGAATAAGACAAATTTGAGACAGATATGATAAGAATTGATCAGCTAATTACAACATTAATCTCTATTCATTCCAGCAGTAATAAAATGGTGTTACAATAAGAAGAATTTGAATCATCTGGATAATATTCAAATATATTAACTAAACCTGACTAACAGGCTAACTCTGTGTGTCTAAATCTCTGCTTCAGAGCCACTAGTCTAACTCATGATGTCTAAATCAGTCTACAATCAGTTAACAACTAGGTTAGGTGGAAAGAGGTGCCACTCCACATGCATGCATGCAAACCTGGCACTAGACTAACTAGGAGTGATCTAACTAATTATAATTGGAGGTTGACTCAACATAACTACCTGCCTACCACGACCAACTGATGGAGGCTGCTGGTGGCACTCAAAGTGGCTCCTAGAATGTAGGTACTAGCACCAATGGCACCAGTGGAACCAAGATCATGGTGGCACCAAACTCAATCAAATGACTCCTAAGTTAGTAAAGATGATCAAATATACTATATTTGGACAAGTGAGGATTATTTAATCCTAACACCTCAAGTTTGTCACCTAATTTGAATGTTTTCAACATTTTCAATAGTTTTAATATGTTTGAAATCAATGAAAATACATTATTCAACAATCTCCCCCTTTTTCATTAATATCAACAAACATAGACTCCCCCTTAGAATCTGCATACTCCCCTTGTCATTTGGATCTCTCTTTCTCTGCCCCTTTCACATCAATGGAAAAATAACTCTCTTGTTTGTTGAATTCCCATAGCTTTGTACTCATTTCCTCCTATTTAGCTTGATAATTTGATTGGATTTAAGTTCTAATTTGTTGTATCATTTTCTTTGCGATAGCAACTTCTTCTTTCAACTCCTTTTCTTTATCTACAAGTGTTTCTTTGGTTTGGTTAGAAACAAACTTGAGATTGCTTACACTATAGTCAATTTTTGTTTTGGCTTCTTCTTGTATATGTGGCAAAGATTCTATTAGGTTGTAATAGTATTCCTATAGGGGTCCAATCCTTTCCATTGAACTCTTGTGTTCATCCATAAATTTGTTTATTTCTTGCTGTTGTAATTTAAATTCTAAAATTTTATTCCTTTTCTCAATGCCCAATATACTAACCAGGTTTTCATGGATCCTTTGCTTTGTTTCTTGTGCAGTTCATAGCTTGCATTTAACCTCCTTTAGATACTCATTTTCAATTAGGACTATCCATAGCTAAGCACTTTCTTCATGCATATTAGCACACACTAGATCCAGAGTCTTGATTTTTTCAAATACTCTCGTTGCTCTTTCTAGTATTTTCTTGTGTTTTGCTCTGACTTCTGGAGGAGTTACGCGTGTTTATGACAATTCTTTAATTTTGGTATTTGTAACCCTTGAATAATTTCACCAACCTTTATCATTTTTCTATATGGAGAGATGTCTTCAATTTCTAAAAGAAGGATTGTACGAGATGTTGGGACTAATCATCCTTAGACTTGATCCTGTAATTCCGAAAGGAAGGATCATCTTAAATGTTGATCTGAGAGTACTTGATCTTGTAATTCTGAAAGGAAGGATCATACAGGATGTTAGTAGTGGAATTGATCTCGTAATTCCTAAAGGAAGGATCGTCCAGGATGGTAGTAATGTACTTGATCCCATAATTATGAAAGGAAGGATCGTTCAGGATGTTAGTAGTGGACTTGATCCCATAAATTCTAAAACGAAAGATCGTCGAGGATGTTGGTAGTGGACTTGATCACATAATTTTGAACGGAAGGATCATCCAGGATATTAGTAGTGACCTTGATCCTATCATTTTGAAAGGAAGAATCATCCAAAATGTTAGTGGTTGACTTGATCCTGAAAATCCGAAAGGAAGGATTGTCCTGTGTATGCATGTGTTAGTTATTATCAGTATTGGTAGCTTCGTAAAGACTTGATCTCGTCATTACGAAAGGAAGGATCATCTAAGTACCACATTTGTTGTCCATGATCCCGTAATTTTGAAATAAAGGATCATCTAAGTACCACATTTGTTGTCCATGATCCCGTAATTTTGAAAGGAAGGATCATGTTGGTTTTCGATGATGATGTTGTTATACCTATCACATGTTGTTGTTGTTATTCCAGCTTTATGTTGATGAGTCATCCTCGTGATGTTGTTGTTATTATTCTATCTTTATGCTAATGAGCCATCCTCATGTTGTCATTGTTGTTATTCTAGCTTTCTGCTAATGATCCAACCTCGTGTTGTCATTGTTGTTATTCCAGCTTTATGTTAATAAGCCATCCTCGTGCTTTTGTTGTTGTTATTCCAACTTTATGTTGATGAGCCAACCTCATGTTGTCGTTGTTAGTGATGTATCAGTTTTTATACTGAAGATGTTAATACTCCATTTATGTACTAAATATGATGATGATGATGTCCAACAGTTCTATGTTGATGCAAATGATGATGATGATGCTCCAACTCCATGCTGCAGGTGATGATCCAGTTCCATTTTGCAGATGATGATGCTCCAGCTCCATGTTGCATATGATGATGATGCTCTAGCTCCATGTTGTAAGTGATTCTCTAGTTCCATGTTGCAGATGATGATTCTCTAGTTCCATGCTACTGATGATGATCCAGTTCCATGCTAAAGATGACGATGCCCCAGTTCCATGCTATAGATGATGATACTCCAGCTCTGTGTTGAATATGATGATGTTGTTCAAAACTTATAATAATCTACATATGTACCAAATGATGTTCCAAAATATGATGTTGATGATGACTCCTCTTTCCTTCCGATGATGTTGTGTAGAGCCACACTAGTTGTTGTTGTTGTCAGTAGAATACCCTTCTTATTAAGGGGGGGTGTTGAAATAATGTAACTTCAAAGAATATTCTACTTGTACATAAAATTATTATTATTTCTCCTTTGGGAGATGTTACTGATATAAAAGGTCATGTAAACGTCATGAGGTAAACCCTCCATTGTAAGTCAGGTCAATAGCACCCAGAAAAGAATAATATAATTATTATTGTGAGATTTCCTTGGTGTGGTCCATTCATACCTCATAGGTCCTATTCCCACACCCTATTATCGGGGATCAAGGTATGTATTGACTTTCATAGATGACTTCTCAAGGTATTGCTGGGTATATTTTCTCAAACTCAAATCTGAAGTCTTTGAGACTCAAAGTTTGCAAATCCCTAGTTGAGAATGCATGTGGGAACAAAATCAAGGTCCTTAGGAATAACAATGGAAAGGAGTATGTGAACAAGAGTTTTCAGCAGCTTTGCAAAGAATGTGGCATCCAAATGCAGCATTCGGTTCCCTACACACCACAGTAAAATAGTGTGACAAAGCATAAGAACGGGGCTCTCAAGGAGATGGCAACTTGTGTGATTGAAGCAAAGGATTTGAATCCTAAGCTATGGGTTGAAGTCATCAACTGTACTGCATACATCCAAAACAGAGCTCCTCACAAAGATTTGGATGGAAAAACACCATATGAGGCTTGGAGTGGTTACAAACCAAGTGTTTCTCATTTTAGGGTCGTTGGCTCAAATGCTTGGGCTAGGATTCCTCTAGAGAAGAGAAAGGCCTTGCAACCTCAAATCAAGGATTCCATCATGGTTGGATATGTTGAATATGCAAAGGGATAAAATCTCTTTGATCCCTCATATCAGAAGACATTCATAGTGTACAGTTCAAAGAGGAGCTCATGCAAGAGGTCGAACTAACTCAAGGGGAATGCTCACATCCTCCACTCCATGATTACGTAAGTGATTATTATTTTTCTGATATTTTTTATTCTTGCATTTCTGAAGATGATGATGACATACATTTAGATCATGACTCACCCAATCAGCCAAAATGGGCCAAGAAAACTATTGAAGCAGCTGGAAATCTAGTTGGGAATCCACTAGATCCTAGGAAGACTAGATCTCAATTTCACAATGCTTTCTCTGCATGTGAATTGAACCTTATTGAGAAATGATTCATGATGGTTGGATCTTACCCTCAAACATATCACGAATCATCACTTGAACCAATATGGAAAAAATCCATGCAAGAATATTTTAACTCATTGCAAGAAAATGAGACTTGGGAATTAGTTCCCTTTCCCTCCAAGAGGAAACTAGTGCAATGGAAGTGGGTCTCTAGGACCAAAGTGGATTTTCATGGTTTAGATATGAATTATAATGCTATTTTGGTTTCCAAAGGCTTCTATCAAGTCCAAGGAGTGGACTATACATATACATTTGCACTGGTTGCAAAGATGGACTCTATCAGGCTAGTTTTAGCCATTGTTGCATCTAAGCATTGGGAGGTTCACCACATGGATGTGAAGAGTGAATTTATTCATGGTGAACTTCAAGAGGATATATATATGCATAAAACTAAAGGTTTCATTGAGGACCCTTCACTTGTATGCAGGTTAAAGAAGTCTCTCTATGGCCTCAAGCAAGCCCCTAGGGCTTGGTATGCCAAGATGGATAATTTTCTGCTCTCGCTTGGCTTTGAAAGATGTAAATATGATCCTAACATGTATTTGTAGAATTTTGGTGACTTATTGAAATTCATAGTGGTGTATTTTTATGACCTTTTTATTACAGGTAGCTGCACTAAATAAATTGGATCGATTAAGTCTTCTTTGCACAATTAATTCTCCATGACTGACCTTGGGTTGTTGAAGCAATTTATTGGATTGGAAATTGAGAAATCTAAAGTAGGGATCAAGGTAATACAACAAAAGTATGCTACAGACCTGTCATTGAAGTTTAAAATGTATTAATTTAAGGAATACAAGTGCCCATTCCTTTCAGGTATTAAACTAGGTGAATTTGGTGCATCTCCATTGGTGGACAGCTCATTGTACATACAGCTAGTTGGGAGTCTATTGTATCATACACACTCCCGACCATATTTGGCATATGTTGTAGGTGATATAGCTAGATATATGAAGCGGAATCATGAGATCCATTGGATGGAATCCAAGAAGATCCTACACTATCTGTAAGGAACCAGACACTTCAGGGTACACTATGTTGTCGGTTCTCCACTCGAACTAGTTGGATTTATTGATTCTAACTGGGTTGGCGATCCCATTGATAGGAAATCCACTCCAGGTTATCTATTCATTATTGCACATGGTCCCATATGTTTGTTTAATAAAGAAACAACACATGAACACATCCCTCTCTTCAGCTGAGGCCGAGTACAGAGGAGCAGTGAGCGCAGCTACACAATGTGTGTGGTTGCACGGTATTCTTCGGGAACTTGGATTTGCATTTCATTCACCCACAAACATTTGGTGTGACAATAAAAGTGAAATAAATATTTCCACTAATCTAGTGCAGATACAGAGGATCAAACACATTGAGATATGCATGCACTACATCCGGAGCTTGGTGCATGATCAGGTGATAGCCTTGCAGTATTGCCCATATGTAGAGCAAGTTGCTGACATTTTCACCAAGAGCTTCACAGAGAAGACATTCACCTGTCTGAGATCCCTTCTTGGATTGGGTGACACATGGTGATGGCTGATATTCACTTTCATATTTTTGTCTCCATGGCCATTTTTTAGGGGAGTTTTTGTTCCTGTGTGGTTTTCCTCCTTACCTCGGTTTTTATGGACAAATAAAATTTATGTTGTATGAGGTGACTTGAGCCTTCGTTGCCAAGGCCTCAAGAAATATTTTGGTTAATTTCTACTAAGTTAGGATTAAGGGGGGGTGTTATATCTATAATCCACCTTAGTACCATGATCATACACCTAGGACACATTTTATTAGCTTCTATGCTTTATTTCATGGTCCATACTTACGCAAATTGATCATTTACTGATAGTTGAGGCACTCCACTTTGATCATTCTGATAGTTGAGGCACTCCACTTTGATCATTCAAATAGTTGAGGCACTTCAGGTTGATCATTATGACAACCCAGGTGCCCTCATTGATGACATGACTATCTTGGTGCGCTCCCCCATCCCCATATTCATGGATATGTTTGAACATAGGAACTAGTGCATGTCAGTGGTGGTTTTTTGGCCTTCCTTGAGCATTTATTGCCTCCTTGAGCCACTCCCACTCACTTATTTTCTCACCCATTCCTAGCATGCCTCCATTTATGATCCAACATGCCTCATCCAGGTTCACACTAGCATTCGTGACCATTTGGGACGATTCGGAAGCTTATTAGTCCACCTAGGGGGGTTTGAGGGTCAAATCATGGGCTGACACTTATATGCATCAAGATGGCCTCCAAGGCCTCACAATTTTTCCCTATTGTAATGTAAACATGATCCATACATGTTTACATGATGTACAGTCATAATAAACTCAGTTATTGACTACATTTGTGTATGGTATTTTCACTATTTCTCTTGTTTTGTGCATAATTTGTGTGTAATATCGAATTGTGAGAATATCCTTGGCTCCTAGATCCTACTGTGAATACATTCTCATGGGTTTTAATTACAAATTATTACAAAGGGTGGATTATTTTCTTTTCGAATGCATGAATTCAAAATAAAACAAAAATCTAGACATAAAATTCAAAAAACTATTAATTTAGATATTAAATATTATCTTAAACACAATATCATTAAAAAAAAACACAAATTATGGAACATTCCTAAGTACTCTATCAGTTTTCAACCTAATGATCCTCTCAATGGAAAATCAATATTGTTGTTTGTTTAGTAATAAATATCAAAATGGTTGGCCCTTATCAAATTTCACCTTTGATTTATTAGCCAATGGCATCATTTCTAGCATACTATGGATTGATCATATTATCCCATCATGTATAAGGAATGATGGAGCAACTTTGTTATGCAATTTTTTGTTGTAAATGTAACTTCAGAAGATATTCTTCATTGTATTATTTGTATTATTATTATATTTTGTTGTACTTTTATTATACCTCCTTTCGGGGATGTTTTCCCTTCGATCGAAAGGTGGCATTATTGTAATTGGTCATGTAAAGAGTCAAGGTAAAACCCTTGTTGTAAGTCGGGGCAATAGTCCACAATGAAATAATGTAAAGGGTATTTTTGGTCTTCCACAAGGACAAGTCGGCCCAGTTAGGTCTAGAATTCGGCCATGTTAAACCAAAAGGTCACACACATTATTAGTATAAATAGGGAGGCACCTTCCCTCATTTGTACACACTGCAAGCACAAGTAAATTCACTCCAAGAGAGAGAAAGATGAGTTCCCTGTGGAAGAGAAGAAGAAGAAGAAGCTACAAAATTTGTATTTTGGTCTTTCTCTCTCCACCTGACATTCTACTAAGTGACAAATATATACATAAGAAGTTTATGGGTTTTCTCCCTTGTGGTTTCCCAACATAAAATTATTGTGTCTTTCTTTTGTGTTGTGCTTGTCTATCTTTCAGTGATCCTATTGTACACAGTTATGATATGATGCTAAATGTTTTAAGATGTTTAATAACCATTAAAACCTAAAATGGTATCATAGCCACCCTAGAAGAAAGTATTGTGTAGCCAAAATACTGGTATAACTATAGCTACTGGAGATTAGGGTTTCATGCTTGAAAAAACCTAGAAGGAAAAATCTAGTCATCTTGGAATTTTCCATATAACTCGAGTTTGGTGAAGGCTCAGGAGATGAAACTTGGATAGTCCGAAGATCAAATATTGATGTACCTTGTGTGCCAGTTTCAGCCTCAGACTTTAAATACTTTAGGATATAGAAACCCTCCAAAATAGGGTTTCTGTCTCTTCCAGAATTCAGTCTTAAATAGGTGACCTAGGGAGAATTGTTATACCTCGGAATAGCAAGACCAAAATAAAATTTAGTAAGATTATGTAGATAGGGCATGGACTATAGTTTATGTGGTGTGAGTTTTAGACCCAAAATTTGAAACAATGACACGTGGAAGTTCGTACAAGTTTGTTATATTGAACTGGTCCATAACCAGGTCACCTTGGGAAACTTAGCATAAGTTCCACTTGGTGTATCCAATATTTCTCTAACTTGTGGGGTTGGAAAGAAGACAAATAAGGATACATTAGGACGAAGCTTAAGACCTCTATGAGTATAAATTTCATAGATACATTGGAAATAAGATGGGACACTGCGGGAAGGAAGTAGGGCATCAAGTTTTTGGAGTTTCCCTCCACATAATTTGTAAAAGGAACTCACTGGACAATTCGCCTCAAGGAGGCGCATTTTTCTATCCAGAAAAAAGTTCAATATTCCAAATTTGGAAAATTAGGGTTTCTCTATGGAACCCTAGGTCATCTAGATACAGAATCATCTTGGGCATCTCAAATTGGTAATATCTATTTCCTTGTTATTTTCATTTAAGGTTCTCATAACAAGATGGTGAATCACACTAAGGTTGAGGATAAGATTGAAGGAGAATATAAATTATGAACATGGATGTATAGAATCTATCTCATTCTAGAAGAGAATTACTTGGACAAATACATCAATGACGAGGTTCCAAAACCAGAGGGAGAAGAAGAAAAGGGAAACCAAAAGAAGAACATGATAAGAGCTAAAAGGATTATTGCAAACTCCATCAAGTATAACCTCATCCCTCATGTATAATCACTGAAGACTCCTAAGAATATGCTCAATGATTTGACCAAGTTATTTGAAGGAAATAACATCACTAGAAGATGACCCTGAGGAATCAACTCAAGAATGTGAAGATCCAACATTATGTTACCATTTAGTCGTACTTCACAATGGTTTCTTAGATCAAGGAAAAACTAGATTCCATTGAAGAAAATGTTGAAGAAGGAGAGATCGTGATGACCACCATGAATGGAATTCGAAGGTCATGGGACTCATTCATTCAAGGGATGTACAATAGAAAGAAACTAATCAAGTTCAGCAGACTATGGGAGGAATGCACTCAAGAAGAAGCTCGATTAGTATCAAGGGAAGAGAAGATGGGAGCAAGTGATGATCAAGCTCTAATAGCTCAGGAAAAGAAGAATGAAGGAAAGAGGGACTATCACTCTCACAAAATACCCAAGAAATTCCAAAATAATTATATATCAAGAAGGGACTACAAAAATATTAGATCCTACACATGTGATGAGAAAGGCCACTTCTCAAGATATTGTCCCATAAACAAAGGATCCTCCAAGGGGAAAAAAAGGCATCATCTTCACACTACTCAAGATAATGAACCAGCCAAGAAGAGCACAAGAGAGGATTCCTCAAGTGATGAGGAATGTGTACTTTGATCCATAAGGATTCAACCCATGATGAACAATAACTTCTTATCCATCTCAGCATTGGATAAGAAGGGATGCAGTTGTGATTGATGAAGAATAAGGGACGCCCATATCTATGAAGACTTGCTCAGCACAGTCGATCATGAGCAAGACAAATATAGGTCCTCAAAATAAGATGATGAAGAAAAGCACATTGCCAGAGACTCCAGTTTGTCTTGCAATGAGGAAAGGATCAAGAGGGATTCCACCCACCAAATAAACAAAGATAAGTGTTTAAATTGCCATGTCCTATATATCTAGTTACTTAAATGATATTTTTTAGTTGTGTACATATTTATGTTCAGTTGATGTATTTTGCATGTTTGAGTGTCTGCATTTATGAACAGTATACTACTAACTTGCAAGTGATGGGTAAGTATCATGTGGTGTTGTACATCATCCCATTGCTACTTATCTAGAATGAAACCTCTTTGCTGACATATTGGGAGTAATGTGCACTCTTAATAATGTTCTGGTAGAGATGGAAAGCATCTAGAAAGTTATCCTATGTATAATGGAGATGGATAAATGTTGCATTGGCCAAGATAGTTACATGACTATGTGACATATGTCTTTGTGCATAAGAAATTGTCATTATTAATATGTTTTGAAAAATATGAAATGTTTCTAATCATGCAACTAAACTTGACTTGTAGGAAGGATTGTATGCAATCACCTACAAGAGAATAATGATGAGGCTTGTTCTGAATAACAAGTGGTGATGCTTCAACCATAACACTCAAATAAGATTCACTACAACAAAGTACATGAAGAGGAACCCGATATGACTGAGCCATAGATACCTATAGATCCACCTCAAGAGGAGGACACCCACAAGAGAAGACCGGCTTGGGAACGAGAGATCATCTAAGATGAAGAAAAGCATGGTTCTCTAGACGGTACTTCCAAAGAAAGTAAGAGGCCTCGGACACACTCCAATTATGCGGCACTATTATGTGACATCATTGATGCAGATCCTTCCACCTATGAAGAAGCAGCCGAGAAGAAAGAATGGAAGGAGTCTATAATCAAAGAATGTCAATTGATCATGGAATATGATGTCCAGGATGTGATTCAAATACCTGAAAGGACGTTCGTAGTGTCTTCCATGTGGATCTACCAGATCAAGCATGCAGCAGAGGAGGTTGGATATCACTCTAGTGCATAATGACATCATGTAGAGGGAGGATGGTGCTCCACTTCAGAGGGAGTGACTACAGTAGATCTCAGAGTTAGAGAATCTTGACATGATTCTTGGGATTAGAGGTGTGGTAGAATCCAGAGGAGATTTTCCTTAGCTAAGGAAAATATGTGGTCGAGATGTTGGATTTCAAGGCTACACTTATGGCATCGAACTAGAAGTTTTTGTGTGATCCTACTTCAAAGATAGTTGATGCCATAGTCTAGAGGAAGATGATTGGTTCGTTGATGTACTTGACAGATGCTTTGCGATGAATACTTCGATATAGTACATGGTCGAGCCGAGACATGTTCACATGATTGTGGAAAAGCATGTTCTGAGGTACCTAGAGGGTATGAATGAGTACGCCCTCAAATATGCGAGAGATTAGAGGATCTTCCTGCATGATATGTTGAATCTGATTGGGATGGTAGTGCTACAAATAGGAAGATCACTTTAGGGTGTTGCTTGAGCTTGAGGTATTGCATGATTTCTTAGTGCAGCAAGAATCAGACGAGCGTAGCACTGAGTACAGCCGAGGCAGAGTATATTGCAACTTGTTCAACAAGTTGTGAGGTAGAGTGGCTTCAGAATCTACTTCCGGGATCGTTTGATGTTGAGTTAGAGATGAATTATGTGTCTAAGTACATCAAGATCCAATATCACTATATCCAGTATATGGTGCAAAGAGGAGAAGTGAAGCTCTAGTATGTTGTGATGGACGAGCAGATAGTCGATGCATTTATCAAGCCTCTAGAGAGAGTAAAATTGGAATACTTCAAGGATAAGCTTGGATTTGTGCATATCAGTGTCCATCATGAGAAGAAAGTCCTAGATGGTTCTAGGCCTACATTCAGTATGAAACAGGACTAACCCTGCAGAGATCTGCATTCAGTATAAAACAGGATTGGCCCTGCGAAGACATCCAGTATGAAACAGGACTGGAACTGTGAAGTCATAGATGGTGATAGGTCTGTATTCAATATGAAATAGGACTGACCCTACAGAGATCTGCATTCTGTACGAAATTAGGATGACCCTACAAAGACATCCAGTATGAAACGAGACTGGCTCTGTGAATTCGTAAATGGTGCTAGGCCTGCATTCAGTATGAAACAGGACTGATCCTACAAAGATCTGCATTCAGTATGAAATAGGACTGACCCTGCGAAGACATCTAGTATGAAACAGGACTATCTTTGTGAAATCCTAGATGGCTCTAGGCCTGCATTCAATATGAAATGGGACTGGCCCTACAAAGATCGGCATTCAGTATGAAATAGAACTGACCTTGTGAAGAAATCAAGTATAAAATAGGACTGACCTTGCAAATACATCCAGTCTATGAAGTCCTATATAGTGCTAGGAATGTATTCAGTATGAAATAGGATTGACCCTACAAAGATATCCAATATGAAACAGGACTAGCTCTGTGAAGTCCGAGATATCGTTAGGCATGCATTCAGTCTGAAACAGGACTGACCCTGCATAAATCTGCATTCAGTATGAAATGGGACTAACCCTACAAGGCATCTAGTATGAAAAGGACTGGCACTACAGAGATGTGCATTCAATATGAAACGGGACTGACCCTGCAAAGCAATCCAATATGTAATAGAACTGGAAATGTATGAGGTACATCCAGCATGAAAAAGGGATGGCACTATACAAATATGTTGATAAATACCTAGAAGGATATAGGCCTACATCTAACATGAAATAGGGTTGGCTCTGTAGAACTTCTATGTACATATAGATTCGAGATATGTCACTAGTCAATGGTCAACAAGATGAGAGTTGATGCAGTCGTGATGATGATCTAGTGATGATGATCGAGCGACGTTGATCCAGAGTGATTATGATCTAGTAATGATGATGTCCAAATATTGTGTCCAGTTGTGGTGATGAACTGGTTGGAAGAATACCTTCCTTGTTAAGAAGGAGTGTTGTTATATATGTAACTTCAGAAGATATTCTTCATTGTATTATTTGTAGTATTATTATTATATTTGTTGTACTTTTATTGTACCTCCTTTTGGGGATGTTTTCCCTTCTATTGGAAGGTGTCATTATTGTAATTGGTCATGTAAAGAGTCGATGTAAACCTATGTTGTAATTCATGGAAATAGTCCCCAATGAAATAATGTAAAATGCATTTTTGGTCTCCCACATGGACAGGTCGGCCTAGTCAGGTACAGAAGTCGGCCCTATTGGACCAAAATGTCAAACACATGATTAGTATAAATAGGGAGGTGCCCTCCCTTATTTGTACACATGGCAATCTCAAGTAAGTACGCTCCAAGAGAGAGAAAGATGAGTTCCCTATGGAAGAGAAGAAGAAGAAGCTGTGGAAGTTATATTTTGTTCTTTCTATCTCCGTCTGACATTGTACCAAGTGATGAATCTATACATAAGAAGTTGTTGGGTTTTCTCCCTTATGGTTTCCCAAGATAAAATTCTTGTGTCTTTATTTTTTGTTGTGCTTGTTTATTTTTCAGTGATCATATTGTATATGGCTATGATGTTATGATGCTAAATGTTTTAAGATATTGAATAACCATTAAAATCTAACACACTTCAGCATTTGTCCCTTATGAAAAATACTAATGGAGGGTTTTATGTAGATGTGTTTCAATTGTTCATATTTGTCTTTTAGTTCAAACTTTCTCTATGTTGGAATTGCACATCATTATATTTTGGGATATGTTTTCTACAAATGGGATTTAGTGATTTGTAGTGTTCTTTCAGTGAAAATTCACCATGTGTATGTTGAGGAAGTTGGGTTGTAAGTTGGAGATCCCAATTTATGTGAGGTTATGTGGGACTATGTGAAGGTGACTTAGGGTCACACATTGGGATGTGGGTTTGTAAACAAGTTAAGTTGGGTTGTAATTAGGTGAGGTGAGGCTATAGATTGGGACTGTCGGTTTATAGCTTGGTGAAAAGGGATTGTAGCATAGTGATGTAGGAGAATAAGAATGATAGGTTTCAATAACCCTTTTTATTCTATTAGTTACATGATATGTCCTTGTTTTCTCTCAGTCAAGAACACAACCTTTTCTTTGAGTAAACCAAAGAGTTTCATATTATACCTCTTTGTTGCTCCCTAATGTAATCAATAGTGTTATAGTGAAGGGGAAACCCTGCATGAGTTCTGATTATAGGATTCAAAAAACATTTCAGTGCCATATATACAGCACTTTGAATTTACAAATTCAATTCCAAGGATGTACATAGTAAAAAAAATTACAGGTTTATACTCGAGCAATCACATCAATCATTTCTCACCTACTTGATATTCATATCCCCCTACCTCCTCTACTTATATTATACCCTCATTATGCATTCCCTAATATCCTATCATTTTCTTGTGTTAGATAGTCATAATGTCCCCTAGGGGTGAAAGATGTGGGGGACCATATATTATCTCATAGGATCCCAAGAACTAACCTATGAATGGGGATGAAGGGTATCCTCAAACAATAAAAAAAATCCTATGTTCTCCTACAAGGAGTAATATCAATAAAGTATTTGGTCACTAGGTATTTTCTAGTCACCAGTGACTCCTCTATCATTATTCACTTTATGAATAGTGTAAAGATATCGAATGATGATAAACTAGAAAATATCATTAAACAAATCAAACAATAGGTCTTAAATTTCAAGCATGTATAGTTTATCCACATTTTGAGGATCTCGACAAAGAAGAAGAATTGAAATCCAATGGGGTCTCTTGTTTACATGAAGGGGTTATTTAAAAAAATGAGTTGGTGAGATTTCATGCAATCCCATACTTATCAATCCTTCAAATTCACTTGCATGGGAATTAAACATCCCAAAATGGAATTCCAAGCCACTAGAATGGATACCATATGGAAGTGGAATGGAGATTGCATCATCAAATGATGTCCATTTGAAGTTAATCCTCACTGTCATTTTGAATATCTATTGGTTTATGTGACTCACACGGGTGGAATAATGTCATTCTTGATTGATGTGATATATAAGGATGAGTAAGGCTTGGATCATGGAGGCTCTAGCTACCAGAACACTCCTCCATAAGACCATTGAGTAAGCATTCCCTCTCTTTGGTATGAGATAGCTCTCTTGAGTTTAGTTTGGATATAGTATTGGTTTAGCAAACCATAAGTCTTTCAGTTTGGGAAATTTGATCAATCCCACCCTAGATTCAATATTTCACCCCATTTGGTTCATTAGCCAATAGTTATATATTAGTGCATTGAAGCAGAGGTTAAATCATTTGATTTACTGGTTCATCCATTAACTAGTCTCACCTTTATTCCAAGTCCTAAGCTCAAATTAGGAGTTTGGAATGATTTGGCAAATCAAATTCTATATAGTTCTTTGCTTGGGTACCCTCCACTTTTTTTATTTCTTGGAAATTTTAGGAAAGGATTGTCATGGAAATCACCCAAAATGCCATGCAGATATGTAATATATGCAAAGGGCCCTTCATGGGCATGAAAAATATACAAGTGGGAATAGAATATCCATATTTTCTATCACCACTAAAGTCCATGAGAATGAACACCACCATTTTTCTAATACTTCCCTAGTTATGGATACCTTAGTACATAAGAACAGACAAATTCAAGTCCTTAAATCCAAGTGTTCCATGCTTAAAAACAATGTTCATATGAACAAAGGCTCCCAATCTATGGTTTCCAACCCAACAATTGGGTCTATACCTAGTGATATTAGAAAAGAGGAAACAATCCAAATGCTTGAATATATGGGCCTTTAAAGACAGAAAATTTAGGCCCCTAATTTGGCACAGGAAGAAACAAGCAACAAACATGTATTTCCTTAATTTCTTCTAGTCATGTTTTGCAAAATAGATCTATATTTAGGTGTGTTTTATAGGGTTTACATCAATACCTTTTGAAGAAATATGTAAATGTAACCAAAACACATCATGGTATAATTTTGAATGGATAGATTATCATGGTGTACTTTAATGAAAAGAGACATATTCTTTTTGTATTTCCTTACTTATTAGGTTAGATGCAACACTTTTTAATACAAATATATACTCATTCTTGTTTAAAAAAAAAGATAATCATAGAATCCCCTAATTAAGAATGCTTTTTGAAGAAGTTCCAATGTGTGTGCAAGGAACGTAAATGAGAAATTGGAGTTAATTACGAAGAATGGCCTTAACCGCATGAAAAGAAATCATGTTCACTTTGTAAAAGGAGTCATTTGGCCTTCCAAGTCAATGTTAGAGATGAAGATAGGGAATAAGTAGAAGCCTTGATTGAATCAATCCAATAAGTAAAACATGTAATCAATAAACCCTCAAATAGTTATGTGCTCTATGACCTAATTAAAGGATCTACTTGGACTCTTAAGGTATTAATCAATCAATTAGTTCACTCTAGATGACTATGTTGACTATAGTTTATAATGATTGACCATTTTGACTATGGTTAATAATGGTTTATTATCATCAACTTTAGAAAAATATATTGACCATAGTTAACCATCGATGAACATTATTGAATGTGGTTGAGCATGGCTAACCATGGTTCACAATCGTTGGCCATGTTGAATATAGTTGACTTTTATTGATTATGGCTGACTATGGTTGTATGTATTTATGTTAATGAGCATATATATATATATATATATATATATGCTCATTATTTTTTAGTTGTAATAACTAAAGTTAAAATCAATTGTCTTTAATTACAATATAAAATTGTTTATAATGATTTTAATCAATTAGGATCCTATCTAAATCGATAATATTATTCAAACCAAATGAACATTTTTTAACAATCACCCTAGTGTTTATTATACAACATTGTCCTAAAATGAAAATTTTAATGTGATAAATCTCAAGTAAAGTGAACACGATTCATTTAATGTGGTTGAAGTCATTCTTCTTAATTGACTATGATCTTTTCAAATAAGTTCCATGTACACATAATATATATTATTCATTAAAAAAGATAAGTTTGAACAAGCCTTATGAGTTAGGGGAAGCTATGATTGTTAGACATGAGAAATTAATAGGATAATGGTGAACATAAAAGGAGGGTGGAATAGAAGAAGAGGAGGTAGAATGGGCTATCGATCTAAAATAGGAAATAAATTGATTGTTATGATAACCTACATTGATTTCTATCATTTGTTTTGCATAATAGTTTGTTGAATTGAATTTGGAAATTTGAAGTGATGGATATGTGATAGAGAAAGATTTGTTGAATCTAAATAAGATAACTCATGCAAGAGCTCCCCTTCACTCTTAGATTATTGATAATAACAAAGAGAAATTAAAGAGGGTACTAAGCAATGCTTTGGTTTATAGGACGTAGCATGTAGTTGATATACTTGGAGGGTTGTTGAATCATATCCTTCTTATTCTCCCACATAAACTAGCTATATACCTACCACATACCTACATCAACAAGCTACAATCCCATTTCACCAAACTATAACCCAATATCACCAAGTTACAACTCCACTTTACCCAAGTACAACCCAAATTCCCCAACTTATTACCCCACGTCCATAGTGTACAACCTCACCTCATCTTCATATAGCCCCTAGTCTTGTTTATATAGCCTAGCATCTCCAACTTTTATTCCAATGTATTGAACATACATCCCAACTTCCTTGGCCTTCACATAGATTGAACATACATCCCAACTTCCTTGGCCTTCACATAGTTAATTTTATTTGAAAGGAGAGTATGAATCAATTAATCCCATATGCAAAAAAAAATTCCCCAAACATAATGATCTTCACTACAATGCATAGGGAAACGAAGCTGGAAAAAAAGACATATTAACCGCTTAATCTTATCTGTGGAGAAGTCCCTGTGACTATTTATCAAATTGGAAGGATGTTTGATTGAGCATTGGATTCATACCATCATTTATTTCTAAGATAATACTATCAAATAATTCAACCCTATAATGCGTGTACCTATTTCACCTAAAAACTTCATTAGCAAAAGATATAAATTTGAGATCAAATTGTTCATAAAATAAAGGACAATATGATTCATTCAATATTTATTTTTGGACTCAGGGCTCTACATAGTTTAAATCACACTAGTGATGGTGTGTTCCAATCAAGACAAAAACCACTATAACATCATTAGTGATGATGTTATATTAGGATATTGCATTGTTCTAGTTTCATTGTGTGTTTTCAACCCATGAATGATGTGTCAAATCAATACTAGTGCACCATGTTATGAAGGAAAATTATTCGTTGGTTATTGTAGTGCACTAACCTACAAACCATGCACCTCTAATGTTGGATCCACTATTGCACCAAAAATATGATGCACTTTGAAGATCTGATGCATTATACTTGCACTATTGAAGGTGCGCCTAGTGGACCTAAAGGCACTAGGTAACAAACATTGACCTTTGGAAATTGTAGTGTGTTTATAATGACTATGCAACATGTGTACAGTGCATGATACCACACATGACACAAATGAGCATGAGAATTTATGATGGTGCACTGAACGTGGAACCACAACAATGCACCTAGTAGTGAACCTTAAAGCATGAAGTACTCTAAAAAACACATGAATTGTCAAGTAGTGACTTAAAGCTATAGGGACACACCTCCTCTATTGGCATTGTTTAAAAAACATTAATAGTGGTGCACAAAGTTATGCTTCCTTACAAGTGTTTAGTTTTAATGAATTCAATGTTTGTGGTGTTTTATTTAAAGAAACATATTTGATGCATGACATGATGCACCACCATGGGGCATTCTTTGTGCATACAATCCTTGGTGCACAAAATATGAATATACATACACTAATGAAATTTAATTTAATTTGTTTAAGATGACAAAATTTTCATTGAAAGAGAAAAAAATGTTTAAAATAAGGCATAACAAAGAAAATTCCATGGTTTTCTATCTAGGGTAATAAGAAATTGTTGTGGAAATCCAAAAAAATGCTCAAGAGGTTTTTTTAAAATCAAATCAAGAATTGGTCTCAATCATGGAACATCTCTGGGGACCAAAATTGAGAATTCATAAGCATTGTCCTTTAGGTGGTGTGTTTAGTTGAAAATAAGCATTGACACTTCCAAGGAAGGAAGGAATGCACCAAAAGATTGTAAAAATGATAAGTTGGTTGTACTATTTTTTTAATATTTTACATTGTCCATGGTGCATCATGTTTTTATACGCCACAATGTGTAGTTGTTCATAGCACACTAGTGTGAGTATATGATTTGGGAGTACCAAAGTATTTTTTTCCTTGGTGTACCTTTTATTTCAACACACTAGTGAGTTATTATTTCTAAACTAGAATGGGTGTTGATTGTATTAAAATAAAGATGCATTCGCGCTATATTACAAGTTAATACAAATAAAAAGAGAGAGAGTATAATATCAAGGATTCAAAAAGTCCCAATTTTTTTATAAGACTGCCAACAAGTTGAGTTGTCCTTACAATTCTTTCAGCATCATTGAAAATCCTGTGGCTATATATTCTAATACACTGGTGCAACAAAAAAAAAACAATTTTGCATAACATAAAGAAACATGAGCCTTAAAAGAATACATGCCCACTAAGGACTTCTTGCTTGACATTTGTCTAATAATTGGGTTCTAGGGTTGTATTTTTATATTCAATCACTCCTTGGGTTTTCATATTGAGTCTTTGACCTTGACAACTGCTTTGATGGACCCAACAAAGGCATGTGGGAAAAATTCCATGGAGTGAGAACTCCTAGATAAGCCAAAAACCACTCCATACAAGTTATGATCTACAACCAACTTCTCAAATTTCCTTCTTGAAATACTCACCCTTGCTTCAAATTTTGCATTCCTAACTCTCTAGGCCTCAAACTAGGAAACCATCTTGCCACTGAAATGGTAAAGTGCAACTTGTAGTCACTCAATTTAACAAGCATTTTTCCTTTGAACTTAACAAACATAAGAGATTTCACATGGAATGCATTTACTTGAGTGTTTATGGTCCTCTTTGTTGAATGGGATTGATATCATTGCACTTCCAAAGCCTGTTTGTGTCGGTGTTGTTGCAAGGACACTATAGTAAGATTAATGCAAACTTATCACACTAGAACGTGCCACGTGGCCTCTCGTTATCGTAAGTTCAACTGCCGTGTCACAAGAGCGACTAATAGTGAAGCCACTGCAACCTGCCACATGGCCTTCGGTCGTCGTAAGTGTGACCGACTATTCATCGCAAGTTCCACCGATTTAGTCATAAGCGCAACGAACAGCCAAGCCACTACAACTTACCACGTGGCATCCTGTCGTTATAAACACAACGTCCACAACTTTATCACAAGTTCGACAAACTCTGTCGTAAGAAAGATGACCAGCGAAGCCACTTTAACTTGCCACGTGGAAATTTCGTCCCATCGGAAGAATGACGCGAGTAAAGTAGATTCGACGAAAATTTCGACCAGCTTAAGAAATGATACATGTGATTGTTGTAAATTGGTGCAAATATAGTAGTTATAAGGTCGATTCAAGATAAGTCAAATGAACATGAGAGTAACTAAAAAGGAAGGGCTTTAGGCCTTTTTATTTCCCTTAATTCACAATAGCCAAAATCATATTTGATTGAGGTGTCAACGCAAAACCAAGCCAAGGAAAATCATATATATTCACTCACATGCATGGTTGGGACCTTGGTTCAAGACTTCAAGGGTAACCTATAGAAGCCATAATATACAAACATCAAGCATATAAGTAGAAAACTTCATACTCAAATGCGTGTGAGAGGTTTAACAAAGTTTGACCTCCACGTGCAAGGTATTCTTCAACAAACAATATATGAAATTAGGAATAAGGGGTTGAGACTGTGAGGGAAAAATAAATTCTAATTTAGAGGATTAAAGAGCACACAAAAACATCCATTATCACTTTAATCGGCTATGCAAACACATAAATAATGAATGAAATCAATATGTTTTAGGAATACCTCCATTCCATCATAATTGGGGCGCCAGGGTTAACTCTTCTCCATTTTTGTTCCAAGCTCAAAACCCATGAACACTATCCACAAATTACTTCCTAAAATGCATTGTGCAAGAGCTCATGATATGTCATTGAGCTTAGCTCTCTTTTTATGTTTGCTAGTTGTTTGTAACTTGCAGGACTAGCTTGTGGTCTAAGAAACTATAACCCAAGGGAATCTAAACTGTCAAAATCACTCAAGGACGCACCCACCCTGGGGCAAACTAAACATTTGAATGGATGCATTTTAAGTGTCTCCTCTCAATTCCTTGTGGGGTTTGAACTCAGGTCTCCTTGCAAAACAAGGCTCGTTGAAACCAACTATCCTAGCTAGATTTGACATTGAGCTTAGCTCTTACCCATAAAAGATAAACACTATAAATTAACTAACAAGAGCTAATATCAAATATATAATCCAAGGTCCAAGTCCTTCAAACATAAACATGAACGGAGTAATGTATAATCATTACTACAAAGGAAAGGTTCATAGAATCCTCATCTTTGATGTAGGATTTGTAGAGTTAAATTAATAGCACTTTAGTCGAAATGGCAAGTGCAAACATAAAGAACAAGGAAGGGATTTACAATGTAAAACCAACAACCAACCACATGTATGGAATTTGATTGTGGGGTTGAGGATGCATGCCACTACAAGCATGCACCTATGTTGTTAATTTGAAATTAAACTCTTGGCACAATATGGCCATGTGGCGTCATAAAATAAAAGTATTCATTGTACCAAATCCTACTAGGAATGGTAGGGCGGTAGGTGAAAACATATGGTTTGGTTTCCAATGTTCATACCTTGCATATGTTTTGCAACTTGGGTGCATTGATTGCAAGATTTGGCATGGTTGAAAATTAGTTTTGACCTTATGCCATATATTTCTTTGTTCATTTCTTGTAACTTAGGCATAGGTAGAATTGTTAATCCCATCATGAAAATGCTTATAATTAGGGATTAATTTCACCTTTCACAACTTGTTTTCTCATGTTATTATAAACTAACAATGGGTGCTTTAGATGTAGCTATGAATAAAATCAAACATGAACAATATAAATCATGCTAAACATATCAACCATTGCATTGATCTCTAAATTATTCATATGTACACAATTGTAATCACATATAACTAGGTCATCAACAACATGAACCCATACTTAAACATATAATCAAACTAATGTTGTTGAAACATGTCAACATCTTCCCTAAAGTAGCCACAAACTCAACCACATGCATGCAGTACTTTAATAATAAATATAAAGACATCAACAACATCATAAAGAAAACCATGGATCAAAATTCATTAAAAAATGAAATGGACATAAATGGACTATCAATTAGCATCATGTGTAAGAATCTTCACCATAGTGCACACTAAGAGGACTCCCTATAGTACTTAGTAGGAGTTTATATTAAAGGATCATAAACTGAGGAGATATTAAGGCTTACTAGGCTCATAGAAGCAAATGAAAATTGTGACATGTATTTGTGTTGCAATAATTCACAACCATTTTTATATTGACCATTTTAAAGGTCCAAATATGATTACTCCATAAATATGAAGGCCAAGTTTCCATATGTAACATGTGTGGAAAGGCCTCTCTTTGGTGGGATCATCTTCTACGGGTAAGAAAGATCACTAATTCAATTTTTTTTATGGAAGCAAAATTGAATGTATTTCCAACAAAGTTACATGTCCACACATTATTACAAAGGTAAGGTGCAAGAGTTCCAAGAGATTAAGTTGAGACATATGTCCATATATGAAAATGTAACAAAATTCCTAACATTATTAAGGAGTGTTAAATATATTAGAAATGAGAATGTAAAATGAAATGCATCTTGAGTGGACTACCTTCATCATGCAAAGATTATATTGAATTTGATGAATCTCAAACACTTGATGAATAAATATGAAAAGATAAACACTAATATTACTATAGAAAATATGGTAGTTGACAACATGCAAAGTTGCCATAAAATCAATGGAGATGTTCAAAATATTTTTTGTTAATAGATCACATGCCATTAAATGTTTTGTAGCTTTCACAATTAACAAGAAACCATCACCCTTGATACCCTATGGTGATAGGTCGTAACCATTTCCTAAGTCATTGCTAAAAAACAAAATCGATGATAGGATGTCACGTCCTGTCATTGTTTCCATAGCTTCTTGCATTTGGAATATTTGGTGACAATCATATCCCTTCAACAATGGAAGTTTATGGCATACCTCCTAACCATCTCCATTAATAAATTGCTCTTAGATCACGCAAAAATGGGAATGGGCCATATCCAAAATAATTCAAGAGTGATGGTTAGTAAACTTTGCCATAAAAAATCTTTTAGAATATCTAGTGACTCATGTTGATTGTTTCCAAAGGAAAAATATCACAACAAATAGGGATAGTTGCCATATGGGAATTCAATCAAAACCTACACCTTTGGTGGGTGATTATTAGTGTTTAAATGGAATGCTAGTGCATGAGTCAAAATTTAGTTTCCATAATAAAATTTGTAATGTATCTCTATAAAAATGATTATAAACCGTTGTAATAAGATATCATGGATGATGATAAATAATTGTCTCCATCTTTATACAAATGGTAGTCATATAAAAATTCCAAATGTCCATCAATCATGAAGGCTGGCATCCATCACCAAATCCTTGGATTTAATATTTGATAGTGTTAATCTCTACTAAACCATCAACAAAGGTGCTTACAGTTATTAAGTTGATTATCCCTAACCAACATCAAAGCTTGGATTTGAAATTTCAAAAATTCTATGACTATAATAATTGAGTGATGATTGCCACTAGACAAATTGCATTGAGATTTAAAATCTAGAACAATTCCATTACCACAAATACTTTTTTATTAGCCTTTAACTTCAAATTGTATTACTCAAAGTACTTTAACTTAGTAAAGCTTTTGATGATGTTTATTAGAATAAATCATGAGAATCGGCGTGTTCTTAGTGTAATAATAATTACATGCATTTTGAAGGAATCCATATGTAGTTGTACACCTCATGTGACATATGGGAGCATAGTTCTCTAATTTGGTCAATTTCAAGGTTGAATCTTCATTTCCAATGGTAATTAACCTGACCTCCATGGTTTTTTATCTTCTAAACCATGTTATAAATTGTTTTGTTATGTCTTCGGTACAAATCACTTAAGCATTGCAATATGATGAAATTGTTTGATAACACATCGGAAGAAAAATAGGTAAAGAATTCATAATAATATACATTTCGTTCACACTACACTTTATCATTGTTTTTATGCCTTCAAAAAGGGAAATGTAGTAAGCCTAAGTGCTTGTGGTTTCTTTTTCTATATTCCTTATTTATTTAATGGTATGTCTTGTACTTTATTTTACAAGATAGAGGTGAAGGTTACTTGCCTTGGATTTGGATTGTACTATATCTCAATGGAAAAAATATAATTATGTACCATATTGTATCTACCTTCAATTTCAATTAAATAATCATAATTATCTAACAATAATTAATGATAAGACTACATTTGTTTCATCTTAATTAATCACAATAAAAAAAAATAACAAAGTTCAAAAAAAATTGTCCAATTATTTTCTAGGGAAAGGCCTTTTCTTGAAAAACAAATTGCGCTCCAATACCATAAACGTGCACTAATGCATAAACGAATAATGCATGCAACAATGTGCTTGTAAATGGTACAAGTATTCAAATCATTCAAGTGGGTTTTATGCACCTATTGGTGTGCCCAAATAGATTTGATGCATCAATGCACCCATACTATTTAAGATGTAGTGTAAATTGAAATGATATTGGAAAGAAAACCATAACACAAATAGGGTTTGGAATAAAAAAACCTCATCGACATCCAAGTCCCAAAGCATTGACCACATTGTCTACCTCAAAATGAACATTTAAAAAAAACGGTTATGTTATAATAAAAGATTCAGCAATGAATTTGCTGAAAAAACTCGATACAACAATCTACCATATCTCCACATCCTCCAGTCGATTAACCTACCATATATCTAAGGAGGTATTTCAAAGCTTACACCCAAGTTAACCACAAGTTCATTATACCCTACCGCTATCGATTTGTTGGCTGCAATATCCACCAGAACATTCAGCTCCCTTAGAATATGATAGAAAGTGACCTTCTTGAACAATCTAGCCTTGGATCTAATCCTATTGATCAGTCTTGTTGTACATTCATTCTTGCCCCTTCCACCCCCATTCAAAGCCTGAATAAATAACCTAGAATCACCAAAAACCATAACATCTTTCACTCCTTTCTTCTGTAACTGTTTGAGACCTTGCCAGAGCCCATAAGCCTCGGCCATATTATTGGAATTATAGCCTATGTTCCAATAGTATTCCATCATGACATTCCCACCTGGCTCAATAATGACTCCCCCTCCTCCTGCTCTTCCCGAGTTCCCTTTGGAGGCCCCATCAAAAAAAAGTTTAAAAATCTTCCTTTCTCTTAGCCAGTTCTCAAACTGGGACTTGTCCATCCTAATATCCCATTCATCCAAGTTATTTGCAGCCACCGTACTTACCGCCTTGATGTTTAGGCTTTGCATCCAGCTTTCCTCATTAGCAGTCAGATTTTCTTTGTTGCTAGGTATCTTTGAATTACTGACAACCTCCCCAAGCAATGCATTTACTTTTGCAGCTATCTTCCATGCTGGCTGAAAATTGTCTTGAAATATTCGGTGGTTTCTTTCATTCCAGATGCACCAGCAAATTAATTTAGGGAGCTTCATCCAACATGCTCTCACTCCATTTTTATTTGTTAGCTCTCCTTCGTAAAGATTGTCCCAATTTAGGAAGTAGGCCTGGATACTGTCCGGATTATGATTATCCTCTCCCCACTGCTTCAGCACATCACTCCATACAGAGGCAGCAAAAGGGCACTTAAAAAAGAGGTGGCTGATATTTTCTGAGGCTTCAGTATAGAGTGGACAGCGGAATGGACTAGAAAACCCCCTTTTCTCCAAATTCTTGCCAGTGAGCACTCTCTCATGCATCAGTGTCCAAGAAAACATCTCAATCTTCGACATGGTGCTGTAATTCCACAAATTATTCCAAATTCTTGGCTTGACAGGCACGTTATAGTTAGCAGAGAAACGTTTGTACCCTTCAACAGTTGAATACTTGCCAGACTGCCTTCCCCAGCCGCATTTGTCTTTTTTAGACTTATTAATTGGAGCAAGACCTACTAGATGGTATAACAGCATTTTGCTTTCAGTTTTTAACTCGTCTGGGAAATCCGGTAGTACCTAGCCTGCCAAACTATTTGGCTCGACGGCCTCCCAATCAACGATGTCCCAGATCGTATCCAGTCCTTTCTCTGTCATCCAAGCTTGCAGACGTGGGAGTTGAGGTGGAGGATGTCCCAAGATCGCATCGTGCCACAGTTTGATCGATTTCCCATTGCCTGGGATCCAAAATAACTCATCTCTGAAGTAAGGCAGCTCTTTTTTACAGACTTTGTAAATTGAAGAGCCATTCTTGACCACGTGATATCCATCGAGGCACCTAAGCATTGGCCTGGGGAAGTACTCACTCTTCAGCACACGACTACTCCAGGAGGATTTGGACTAGAGCAAATTCCATAACAGCTTGGCTCCCATAGCCAAATTTTGGTTTTTTAAGTCTCTGATTTGAATACCACCCTCCAACCGAGGCAATTTGATGGTTTTCCAGCTGACCAAAGCGAATTTTTTTCTCCCCCCATTATTCCCACCCTGCCAGAGAAAGGTTCTTATTGAACCTTCAATCTAGTTTTAGATACCCACCCTGCCAGAGAAAGGTTCTTATTGGGCCTTCAATCTAGTTTAAGATATTGACCAGAGCGAGAAGAAGGGAGCATTGGAAGCTATTCAATATAGCTTTGATTAGCACTACCTTCCCAGCCGGATTGAGCCAGATCGTCCCCTGGTTCGTGATTTTCCTTTTGAATTTCTCCACGATGGGATTCTAGGCTGAGCTCTTAGGCTTGGATTTGAAGATAGGTACTCCAAGATAGTTGAAGGACTCCCAAGTAACAGCACCATCCATGTTGAGTATCCAGTAAATATCAAGCGTTTCCCTGGAATTTAGGTTCCATCCAAAGATCTGACTTTTCCCTAAGTTGATTTTGCTTCCGGAGGCATGACAATAACGATTCATTTCCATCTTGAAGCGGTGAGCTATAATCTGGCTGGCTCCTCCAAGCAGGATAGTATCATCCGCGAATAGGCCTCTAGCCATCTTGATGCTTGAGAGCTCCTGATCTTGCCTGGCAGATTCTAGTTGGAGACTAAGGACAGAGGCCTGGATGGCATAGAGCAGAGAGGAAAGCAGGCAGCCTTGCCTCAGACCTCTTGATGCTTGAAAGAAGGGGGCATCTCTACCGTTGACAAGTGGGGCTATCCAAGGCTTGCTGATACAGGCCTTGACCCAAGAGATGAAGTCTGGAGCGAAGCCAAATCTCCTCATTACCTGAAAGAGAAATGAGTAGCTGACTTTATCGAAAGCATTTGCTAGATATAGCTTCATCGCCATTCCCTTGTCTCCATTCTTCTAACTGGAATGTGTAGCCTCTTGAACTAAAATTATGTTATCCCAAATCCTCCTACCTTTTACAAAGCCTCCTTGGTTTTCCGGGATAAGGTAAGGCAGGATATATTTTAATCTATTGGCCATTATCTTTGTGATGATTTTGTATCCTATGTTACACAAGGATATAGGTCGAAACCTGTCAAAGGACTTAGCTCCCTTCTCTTTGGGTATGAGTTCCAGGAAGGCAGAGTTTGTGCTGCCTCCTATTTTACTGCACCTTTGGGATTTACTGACCATTTTAAGCAAGTCAATTTTGATAATATCCCAGCAAATTTTTATGAAATTGGCATTGAATCCATCTGGACCCGGAGCTCTATCATCCTCCATACTGTCAACAGCCTTCTTGATTTCCTCTAGCATGATCACCTACTTCAAGGCGTCATTGTCTTTATTTTTTATAGCATTAGGCACCAGATTCAGGAGCTCGACGTCTTCAATAACAGGCTGGGCTGTGTACAAATCCTCAAAATGCTTAGATGCTTCGGATTTAATGTCATCAAAGTTATTGATTACCCTGTCGTGAGACCGGATCTCAAGCACAGAGTTGAAGTTTTTCCTAGCTACGGCGTGCTTGTGAAAAAATCCAGTGTTCTTGTCTCCATCTTTCAGCCACTTACAACGCGATTTTAGCCTCCAGCACTCGGCTTCTTTCCTGCATGCTGCATGGAGATTCAACTGGAGCTTTATCTCTGTCTGAATGTCTGAATTGTTCACCGTTTTTTCATCCATATCGGCTTCATGAGACTCCAGCGCAAGGGCAACCTGGACTTTTTTATAATTGAGAGAGGGAATCAACTTGGCCCATGACTTTAGCTATTTCTTCAGCCGTATCAGCTTCTCCTCCCAGACGTAGAAGGGGGGCCCAGTTGCCGGGGGGACCAAGAATCTGCTACCATCTTTAGAAACTCAGGTTGAGTGGCCCACATTGGGTTGAATCTGAAGGGTATCGGTCCCAAATTCTTGTCCATCTCCATCCATCTCAAGAAGAATAGGCTTGTGATCTGATCCTCCAAATGGAAGGATTTTGGAAGACAGATTTAGTCCCATGGGGAGGAAGGAGTCCTGGACTAGGAAGCGGTCAAGCCTGGCAGCAATGTGCCCGGGACCAGTCCTCTTGTTACTCCAAGTATATTTTCCTATGGATGGCTTGATATCCATGAGATCCCACTCCAAAATGATTTCATCAACAATTTCTCTTATGGAGTCTCTAACCAGGGAGCCCCCTCTTTTTTCATCCTGGCTAAGGGTGACATTAAGATCCCCCACAAGGATTACATTTCCTTGTTGATTACTTCTTTCCTCATGAAGGAGGCTCCAGCAAACTTTTTATTAGCGTAAGAGTTAGGAGCATAAATATTGAATATTCTTACCAGAGTATTGGTGTCTTTTTGCCTCAGCAGTGTGAGGATCCAGTTAGAGTTGTACTTGATGTCAACAACCTCGAATTGCTTGTCATCCCACAGAGTTCCAATGCCTCCGGATGTGCCCCTTGAACTAATTCCAGCTTTACCTATTTTTTTCCAAAATTTAAGACTTACTTGGAGAAATGCGGCTTCCTCCATCTTGGTCTGCTAGATCAGAAAGATGTCCGATTGGTGAAGAGAGATTAAATCCATCATAGATTCTTCCTTGCTTTTGCTACCGATACCTCTGCAGTTCCAGGAGAGGACCTTCATTACTTACTTTTGGAGGTGGTAGGCATCCCTTTCTGGGAATGCCCTTGCTGACGAGTGTTTCGGGTATTCTTCAGTAGCTTTTCCAAGGTTAGCTGGGATCCTTGCAGCTTATCCTTATAAGTAGCTTGTTCCCTTACTTCTTTCTTGGATTTCCTGCCTTTAGTTTTAGTCAGTCTTGGGGTAGTAAGTTCTATCTCCCCTTATTCCTCTTCCTCTTCTTCTGATTCAGATTCTTCCTCTGATTTCCCCAGGGGTTCTCCTTCTTTTGTCATAGCAGCACCTTCATCTTGTTCTTTCACTTACTGATCAGGTGGACCTACTTCTGATTCTTTACTCTCTTCATTGCTAGATTTCTCTACAGCTTTAGTGGACTCATTCCTTAATTCATTGGATTCACTAGTCTTGGATGTTTCTTGGGATCCTTCAAGAGGGGTATCTCTAGCTTCTTTGGTGCTTTCACCCTTCTTAGGAGCCCCACCGCATTGATTTTTGAGTTTAGACCTATTCACCCTTTGCCATCCTTCTGCCATGTCCTGGTGTGATTCAGGTTTTTTAGGGCAGTTACGGATGAAGTACTCATATTCTTGGTAGCCCCCTGCACTTGAAAGGGAGCTGTTCATAGTCGAGATTTTGGAAATGGGACCAATTCCCTACTGTTAGCTTTATAGCCTCTAGCAATCCTACTTCAAGATCCACCTCAACGCATATGCGGGCATAGGTGTATTGGTCCTTTGGGCTCGCCATGTCAATGTATTTCCCCAGGACAGTCCTGATTGCATGGAGAGATTTAGGGTTCCAGCAGTGCATGGGGAGGTTAGGGATTCTGACCCAGACTGGCACGGCTTTGGGGATGTCAGCCTCAGTATCGAAGTCTGGGGTCCACCCATTGAGATAGAGGCCTTGCGGCCCCATGAAGTAGGGTTTGTTCCTAAATATTAGATCTTTGTCTTCTTTGGATTTGAAGTCGAACAGAAAGTAACCCCTTCCAACAGAGTATGAAGCTACATTTTTGGAGATTAGGGGTCTCCAGTTTCTTTGGACCCAGCTGTCGGTATTTTTTGGTGAGGGCCAGAGCCCCGTGAATTGCCCGATCAGGGCTCGATCTGCCAGGGAGAGAGCTACCCGCATAGTTTCTTCCAGAGGGAGGGCGACGGCGACTTCCGGCACATCTTCAATTCTCTTGACAAACTTCGGTGGATCTCTTAGTCCCGATCTCCTGTTTTGAGGGCCAATTAGTCGATCAAAGGCAATAGATCTCGGATCTGGAGGCGGAGTTTCCACCCCGGCCATCAGGATGCTCCAATGGCCAAACACTCAACTCATGGGCCTGACATCCACGAAATCAAAAAGGAAGAGCAACCTCCTAGCCCGAGGTCTGGCAGGCTCAGCTCTCGTAGGGCCCTACTGATCTCCTGAACGACTCAGCAGTGACCAACAGCCAGCGTGATCAGCCTACCAACGCAGCCTGCATGCGATCTGGTTATCTCCTCCTACCTCAAAATGAACATTGAGGTCAATTAAAACTCTAATTTTAAAAAATGAATAGGATTGTAGAGGGAAAAAAATCCTAAACGACTACAATGAAGGGATTAAAAAATGAAAAAATGAATATTACAAAGAAATTCAAGTGTTAAATATAAGGAAAATTTAGTTGAGGAATCTAGAATGAACTTGCATACCTTCCTTAAATTCCTCTTATATGAATTTGTATGGGTCCTGGAATGTCCCTTTACAAATTATGCTTTGCAAAATCTCTCCCCTTTCAGTATTTTCCTTGGTAAAAATATTTTGTAAAAGTATCCCCTTCATTTGTGTCATGAGAATGGATTAGGTTTTTGGTAAACTTAGCTATACATAGAAAAAATGTGTGATTTTGTTTTGGTCTCTTTTTTTCTGTTAGATTTATTTAAAAATGTTTTTTTTATGCACATTACTAAGTACAATGCAGTGATGCACCTTATTTAGTGCAACACACTAGTGCCAGTAATAATAATGTCCACATTGGTGCCCTTGATTACAATATAAGAACTAACAAGATCAAGTTTTGTAGAAATAAATCTCTACAAAACCTAAGTTACTTGCATAGGTTTTAGTGGATGTGTTTTTTTAATATAAAGTCATTTTTGGTGTGCTTAACTAAAATAAGAGTATTGGTGTGTCCTATAAAAATAGGTAATACTAGGGACCAAAATAACTCCTTATGAGATATGTGTTAAGTTATGATGTTGCATGCATTGCGTACTTGTATTTACTAGGGTGTTGATCCAAACACAATGGAAAATGTGATAAAGAGGTTAAGAATATGATATAAAAGAATAAGGTGTCACATAAGAGCCTAAAGCTAATGTTGAGTCTAATATATGCATTCTATCTTAAAATTATATTCTATATTATATTAATGTTGCATTAGAGAAGGAGTTGTGAGCTTTCCTTAACTACAATGTATTGTTGCAAGTTGGTGTGCAAAATTAGGTCAAATCACATTATTATTGTAATATGTTATTAGTGGTTGGTTTTAATTACAAATTATTGCAAAGAGTGGATTATTTGGTTTCCAAATGCATGAATTCAAATGAAAACAAAAATTTAGACATAAAATTCAAATAACTATTAATTTAGATATTAAATATTATCTTAAACTCAAAATCATAAAAATAAACACAAATTATGGAACATTCCTAAGTACTCTATCAGTTGTCAACCTATGATCCTCTTAATAGAAAATCGATATTGTTGTTTGTTTCGTAATAAATATCAAAATGGTTCGCCCTTATCAAATTTCACCTCGGATTTATTAACTTATCAATGGCATCATTTCTAGCATACTATGGATTGATCATACTATCCCATCATTTATAAGGAATGATGGAACAACTTTGTTATGCACTTAAGAATCTGTCCATTCTGAAAAATATTAATGGAGGGTTTTATGTAGATGTGTTTCAGTTGTTCATATTTGTCTTTTAGTTCAAATTTTCTCTATGTTGGAATTGCACATCATTGTAATTTGGGATATGTTTTCTACAAATGGGATTTAGTGACTTGTACTGTTCTTTCAGTGAAAATCCACCATGTGTATGTTGAGGAAGTTGGTTTAGTAAGTTGGAGATCCTAATTTATATGAGGTTATGTGGGACTATGTGAAGGTGACTTAGGGTCGCACATTGGGATGTGGTTTTGTAAACAAGTTAAGTTGGGTTGTAATTAGGTGAGGTGAGGCTATATCTTAACGATGTTTGGTTATAGCTTGGTGAAATGGGATTGTATCTTAGTGATGACGGAGAATAAGAATGATAGGTTTCAATAACCCTTTTGATTCTATTAGTTACATGATATGTGTTTGTTTTCTCTAATCAATCACACAACCATTTCTTCGAGTAAACCAAAGAGTTTCATATTATACCTCTTTATTGCTCTCTAATGTCATCAATAGTGTAAGAGTGAATGGGAACTCCTGCATGAGTTCTCATTATAGGATTCAAAAAACATTTCAGTGCCATATATCCATCACTTTGAATTTTCAAATTCAATTCCAAGGATGTACTTAATAGAAAAAATATATAGGTTTAGACTAGAGGAATCACATCAATCAATTTCTCTCCTAATTGATATTCATATCCCCCCTACCTCCTCTACTTATATTATACCCTCACCCCGTGTTCCCTAATATCCTATCATTTTCTTGTGTTAGATAATCATAGTGTCCCTTAGGGGTACAAGGTGTGGGGGGTGTCATATATGATCTCATAGGATCCAAATAACTAACCTATGAATGAGGATTAGGTTATCCTCAAGTAAAAACAAAATTATATGCTCTCCTACAAGGAGTAATATCAATAAAGTTTTTTTATCACTAGGTATTTTCTAGTCTTCAGTGACTCCTCTATCATTATTCACTTTATGAATAGTGACAAGCTATCGAATGATGATCAATTAGAAAATTTCATTAAACAAGTCAAACAATAGGTATTAAGGTTCAAGTATGTCTAATTTATCCACATTTTGAGCATCTCAACAAAGAAGAAGAATTGAAATCCAACGACGCCTCTTGTCTACATGAAGGGGTTATTTAAAAAAATGAGTTGGTGAGTTTCATGCAATCCCATATTTATCAAGCCTTCAAATTCACTTGCATGGGAATTAAATATCCAAAAATGGAGTTTTGAGCCACTAAAATGAATATCATATGGAAGTGGAATGGACATTTGATCATCAGATCATGTCCACACATATTTTAAGTTACTCATCATTGTCATTTGGAATATCTATTGGTTTATGTGACTCACCCAGGTGTAATAATTCCATTCTTTATTGATGTGAGAACTAAGGACGAGTAGGGATTGGATCATGGAGGCTCTAGCTACCAGAACTCTCCTCCACAAGACCATTGAATAAGCATTCCCTCTCTTTGGTATGAGATGCTCTCTTGAGTTTGGTTTGGATATAGTACTGGTTTAGCAAACCATAAGTCTTTCAGTTTGGGAAATTTGATAAATCCAGCCCTAGATTCAATGTTCCACCCCCTTTGGCTCATTATACAATAGATCTATATTAGTGCATTGAAGAAGAGGTTAAATCATTTGATTTACTAGTTCCTCCATTAACTAGTCTCACCTTTCTTCCAAGTCCTAGGCTCAAATCAGGAGTTTGGAATGATTTGGAAAATTGACTTCTATATAGGGGTTTGTGTTAATTCAACAAAGCATAGGATCATTAGCTTGCATGAATTCAAATGAGAAGATAAGGTTGCAGAAGAGAGAGAAGAATTTATCATAGACTGATCAATTACTCATGGCAAAATTGTACACACATAAAGACAAAATTGGGATAATATGTGTTAGCACTCAGAATGTACCCAGGTTGTAAAAGGTACACCCCGAGGTAACAGCAAAACCACTTTAGGAAGAAATTGGTATTTTCTTCCAGAGAGGGATCTCTCAATACAACTCTTACAAGACCAGATGGTAAACAATATTTAAAGATTTATTTGTTCGATTGAAACAATCACATATCCATTGGGCATGGAGTCATATACATATAAAAGATCACAAAGATGTATTCACAAGACTTATCAAAGGCAAGATAATCACATAATTGCAGTCATTCCATTTATCAAGGTGAAATAGAAAGGACGAGGGAACATCCCATCAATACAGAGCGTCTAAGACGAATTCCATATCAACTTTAGTAGAAAAAATCATATAATACCTGAAACGATGAATAGAGCATAAGCATATGAATTCTAGTCATCAAACACTATGTTCCAGATATGAAGAAAAAACAGAATGGAGTGTTACACAGGGGAAAATACAATCACACAAAGAAAGAAAGCACGGACTGCAACATCAATGACACATGAATCTCTGAAAAAGCTCTCATGCATTCATTTTTGGTATTAAAATAAAACAGATATGTTCTCCACAAATCACTTCATTCGATGGGTTCAGACCCCCATCTCATAAAAAGATACAAATTTATAGATAAAACAATAAGTCTGCCCCCAGCAGATCAATAACAGAATGATCGGCGTAAATTAGAGTTTGTAACTGAATTCCTACACCACTAGGAGGTTGTTACAACTCCATTCCTAACAAATCACTAAGTACAAATCAACTGGATAACAAACTTTCGGCCAACCGTTCCACATCTTTGTCCCAATCAGCTCCACGTCTTTGCCCCATCAGCTCCACGTCTTTGCCCCATCAGCTCTTCAGCACCTGACACCTGTTCCTAGGGGGGAAGAATATACTTTGTTTTCCCAAACCGCTCTAACGCTTTCCACTTCTCCGAACTTGGGGTGTCACACTCCATCATCTACCGAATAGCTACCTCGAGCTCCATATATGCTTCATAAGATTTCTTGGGCAATCTGGCTCTGATAACGGCGAACTTCTGCAGGACTTCGAAATCTTCTGTTAACATGTCTACAATGGTTTGCCCTGTCAGGTTCTTCTCCAAGCTATTAAATTTCGAGTGGTCCATGCGAGCCCGAACAAGCAGGTGATGATAATGTTCAGGCGGGAGCATCCTACCTTCTTCGTTCCAGAAGGACGGCAGTCCATCTTCGAACAACTCTTTAAACTCTTGTTTGAACTTAGTGACTTGCATAAGCAGTTCTTCTGACTTCTCTTGGACAATCTTCATTAAATGGTGTTTGTGGATGATCTTCTTCGCCGATAGCGCTATTGAGATTCTGTCCTTTATGCCCATGTCGTGCAGCTTTTGGTGTGTCAGTGAATTCAGAAAATTTAATGTATTCTGAGCTGTAGTGAGGGGTCTTCTTGCCATGTGTTCATTCACCAGTTTTAGTCTTTGTTGGGCCCACTCTGTCAGTACACACAAATCATCAATAAAACTCAAGTAATGGCAGAACTTGGTTATCTCTATAGTCAGGGTATCCCAAATAATATGTTTCGCCCCCTGAAGAGGGCCTTTCCCAATGCATTTTTCTTTTAGCTCTTCGAGCTTTTTCTGTAATTGACTCTTGTCCTGCAAGATCTGTTTTCTGCTTTCACTTATCTTGGTTAATTCGGCCTTTACTTTTTCATTCTCGGCTTTCAACTCCTTAATAGCTTCCTCCTTCAAACTCACTTGGGACATAGACACCAACAGGTCATCTGCAGAAAAATCAGCTAATGGCTTCTGGATGTTTACAATAGATAAGTCATCACCGGTAGGGGTTTGGCTCATTAGCTCTTCCATAATCTCCTTTTCCTCAGTATGATCTTTCTTCATCATGGAGATTTGGGATAGCAGCTCCTCCCTCTCGGTCTCCCACCTATCCTCTTCCTCTTGCAGCTCTCCAGCCTTTCCTTTGTACTCCATCATCTCCTGATGGATTTTATCTTTCTCCTCCTGGAGAGCTAGAAATTCAGCTGATTGGACATGTTCTGAGCCTGGTATCTTCAACTTCTTCTTCAAAACCTAGAGTGCATTATCTTTCTCTTCCAGCAACTTCTTGACAGCCTGGGTATTGTCTGAGCTAGCAATGTCTGCATGCAGTTTTCTGATCTGAATAACATTTGCCTTATTTTCCACTTTCTCATGCTTTAACTGGACTTCCAATTTGTCCACCAACACCTGTAATTTGTTTATCCTCACCATGGCCTGCAGTAAATCTAAGTAGAGGATGTCGCTAATTTGTTTATGCAACTGAATCTTGTCTGGGGTGCTGATTTTGTCCAGCCTGACTTCTATCTCAGACATCCTCTTGTCATTCACTATGGCCATCTTAAAAGTATTTTTCTCAGCATCTCTAGCCAAAACTAGAGATGTTTTTGAACTATACAAGTTCCTTACCCTCGGGAGCAGACTTCTTGTTTCCTCTAGGGACTGCTTCCTCTTTTCCATGTAGCTCGCCTTGAGCTCTTCTCTTGACTTAAATAAGGGGTTTGGTTCTGGACTGTCTACACCACATTCTAAACCTTTAAAGGAGAATTGATTGACTTGCACGGTCTTCACGGGGACTAAGGCAGCTTTTTTGAAAACATCAGACACTTCTTGATCTACAGTCTCACCTCCTTCGAGCAGCCTTGCCTTTTTATGGGACGCCTCTTCGTCCACTGCCATATTCTCAGCATCGGACAAACTCCTCTTAACCGCAACACTAACACCCTCTGTGATTTGGATTGTTGTACCAGGTGCAGGATGTGTCTCTTCATCAGACTTTGACTCGTCAGTAAACTGCAGTAAATTAGCCATTTCAGCTAACCCCTCAACAGCTTGATGTTCAAATGGCTTATTCCTGTTAGCTTGTTTTCTCAATGAGATTACTTGGTGGGGGTCATAATTCACATTTGGTTCTTTCATAAAATCCATATTTTCCAGCAACTTTTCTACAAAAACCAAGGCACCCTTGCTTTTAAAAATGAAGGTGCCAACCTTAAACGGAAACTTGATGTTCGAAGACTTTCTGAAAGCACAAAAATGTTCCTCCTCAGACAGCAACCTCTGTCTCATGAATTCCAATGCGAAGATTCTCGGGGTCAAGAAAGAAGGTAGCCTATAAGGCTGCCCAGTGAAGCCATATATTCTCAACACGGTATAATCCCTGTACAAAAACCAGTCTCCAACCCGATCCTCTGGTGAAGACTGCATTAAGCTCCTCATTTCATCTAGGACACGGGGTAATTCTACATTGAACAACATTTTGTACATCTCAGACATGATCGAATTGGCAAATTCGAACATGCTGATTTGTTTTGGTAGATTAGAAGAGCACAGAGTACTCAGAAACTTCAACTTAGAGATATTGGAACATACTAGCATATTATG